>JAZHYW010059230.1:0-242033 GCA_037355805.1 Ixodes ricinus | reverse complement strand
TGTCAGAAAGTCGAGCTCTTATTGGCTGATTGAAAAACAAAATAGGGCAGTAGACCCCAAGGCATCTGTCATTGAGGCACCACCTACTATCCTTTTTTAATTGAAGCATACCTGTACCCGCGCCAAAATAGGCGGGATCCAGAACCCGTTCTGGGGGAGGGGGGGGGCTGAAATTTGTGCGACATAATTTTTCCATTCTTCTCGTGCACCGTGGGTCCACCCATGTCACCGCCCTCTCCGTATAGCGGGAGGGGGAACACTGTCGCTAGGGGTCACGCCCCCGCCCCCCCCAACTTGCCGCAAATTTCATAAGCAAAGGACGTCACCGCAACCCCTGCGCAAAAGCAGACGACTGCCTTCCGCATGGGTACCCAGTGGGCCACAACTCGATGCAGATAATAACCCTGTACCTCTATCGCCGCTCGAATTCTGGAAGAGAAGGCCCATCTCCGTGCCGCTCGGGCGTTTGCACGATTAAGCCGTGCTGCCAGCGCGCGCTGAGCAGTTGACAGCTTGGGCGAAGTTAATCAGCTGTCCAAAATGTGCAGAACACTCGCGCATCGTCGTCTGCCCACGCGCAACCTCAATAGCGTCGAAAACGGGTATCTCGGGAAAACGCCCAGCAGCATGTAGCGATAAACAAACTCTGACCAGAGAGAGCCTTCAACCTGTCTCCGGCATGTGTCGTCTGGCGACATTGAAGCGCGTCAAACGCTCTCAGCGATGATTCTGGTCGAGGTAGGAATGTGCCGATGATTACGCTTCACTCAAAGGGAGAACCATAGAAGTCGACCCTCCACGACGGCACGCATCGCGGAGTGACCACGTCCTTTGCAGGGCCCAGGCCCGCCGAGGAACTGCGACTTGGCGTGATGGCGGAGAAAGGTGTTCCTTTCCTTTTCGACAAAATGAACCAATGCCAGTGTGGGCGTGAGTGAGTAGCTGCGAAGAAATGAAAGTTGGAGGAGGAGGAGGGGAGGGGGGTGTGGAGAAGTGGGGGGGGTGAATCTTGTCACTTTATACGATTAAGCAGGCAACGTAGCCAGGATTTTGTTTAAATGGGGGGCCACCATGACAAAAGTGCTGAATGAGGGGCAGGGGGAGAGGAGTGTCCCAGCAAAATGAAGGATCTCGCGGCAATCGTGCCCCCCCGGCCCCCCCCCCGGCTACGTGCCTGCGCATTACAGGCTAACCGCATATTTAAAACAATAAAAAAAATAGTCAAGACGGACCCGGCTAAGAGAACAGGTGGACGAGCGTGCCGTCAACGAAAAGTCTGCACAACGGAAAGTATAAAAACGCATGAACAGAGGCAGCATACAACCAAGTCTTTCAAGGGGTGTGGTTGTTCGTATTGTCCCTGTTGTGTGTGTGTGTGCGTGCTGTGCGTGTGCGTGTGTGTGTGTGTGTGTGTGTGTGTGTGTGTGTGTGTGTGTGTGTGTGTGTGTGTGTGTTTCTTTGTTATTTCGCCTTCGTGTTCCAGAAAGAAGGCCCTGTAATGACTTCAAGCACTGAGGTAAAGCAAAGCCAGCTATCAATCACTTCAAAACGTGTGCATTAATGCATTCCGATCTCTCTCCCTCTCTCACACACACACAGCGCGCGCACACACATACACACACAGAAAGAAACACGCGCGCTCCGCGCCCGGGTTAGATTGCCTCAACACGGCCTTGTGTTCAGCACCCAACTTGCTCAAGAGGGGACTACGAAGGCATTAATGCGTTACGCCCAGTTCAAAGATACTGAGGTTCTATACTCGCCAAAGATTATGCATTCCCGATAAGTATAATGATGGGCTCTTGAGAAGATCCTTCTAAGCAATTCCGAAATCAAAGAAAAACAACGAGGAACTATTCGAGCCCAGCGGAAGATTCAATCTATGCGTGTTAATGCAGTTGCGCATGGATGCCAAGTCGACAGAGAAAAGCAACTAGTCGCAGAGTTGCCCCTGGCATCTATTCACGGATTCGTGGACGGCGGCCGGCTTTCGGAGAACACCGTCTGGGGCAGCCTTCTGGCAGGGAGCGCACGAGGGCCCGGGGGCCTCCGGCTGCCCACGAGAAGCGGGGCTGCATTCAGGCCCGGGGCGCTCCGCAACGCGAACTCCGCCCTACGACCGAGGGAGGGTCCTTGCGGGTGCCGTGTACGCCGCCGGCGGGCCCCGAGCCTGTCATGGGCCCACTCTTCCCCTGTGGGGCCCCCGCGTTGGCGGTTGGGGCTTGGCTGGAGGCGCGTTCGGGCAATTGGGAGCGCGGCAGACGCGCGTTCCCGCGGACGGCGTCCGCCCCGGCGTTCCCCGGGCCCCGTCGGGAGACAGCGGTGTGGCCCCGCCGTGTGATGGCGTCGGGGCGGCTGCGGGGGGCCCGTGGCATGCCGAGGACCCCGGGACCCCGCCTCGGGGAGACACCGGGCCTGCCGCGAGGGAAACCTCATGAGCGGCGCTCTGTCGAACGAGAGCTGCCAGCGAGTCGGCGTTGGTTCCCCGGGTCCACACAAGAGCCCAGCAGGCCGTGCATTCATCTGCTTGCCCCGCGCACACGCCGCCGCCGCCCGAATCCAGGAATCCCTGTCTGGGATATCACTTTGCACCACGCACACGGGCACTTGGCGGGCGCTAAGCTGCCCTGCCCCATGATCGTCGGCAACTGGTACGACGATAAGGACAGCATGTGGGGGAGGGGCGCCCTTCATTCTAGCTGGCACGTTCGGGGGAGGAAACCGTGCGATGCCTGTTCCGACAGAATTAGCCAGCAGGAACCTTTCACCAACGTATCGATCGAAAAATCTGCTCGGGGGTGTTATTTCTCCCTGACGAAAACACCAGCGTGAGGTCCAAGCAGGAACGCGGGACAGGCAGGCGTGGTTAACTTCGGGGGAAATTCTAGCATGAATGGTGTACTACAACTAGAAGAATGAGAGCCCAGCCTCAGCACTTTGGCTACTCGCGAGACACGAAGTGTTTTATCAAAAGCAGAAAGTTCGCACTAGAGGCCGAGCCTCCGAGCATCTACTAACCAAAACTACGTATCGTCAGAACTCTCATTCTCAGCGCAAATGAAGCGCCAGCGGTCCAAACCAGAGGCAAGAAAAAAAAAAGACAGAACTAACCGCTATCTCGTTCAAAAGTTATAAGTGCATTTCTTAATATTTTCAGTTAGGGGAAAATGGGACCCGCTTTCTGCCGTTTTTGGTAACTGGCGCCTATCAACTCCATTTTCGCACTGAACATTAAAAAAAATAAACTCTTTAAAAAGATAACTGTTAGTTGTGAAACTTTGGCATCTGGTTAGGACCACTAAACAAAGCCATGTAATATTTTTTTTTTCGTGAGGACATTTTGTATATTCTGCATGCTTAACCTGTCACCGACTAAAGGAAGGGAATATTATGAGAGGTCCTGTTGGCGCTTGGTATTTTAACCGCCTGCCAATCAATTTACTCCGCGCCCTTTAAACTAGGTACTGAAAAGATACGATGCATGAGCTATCGCGTAGGCAATTGAAACAAGGTTACTGCCCGACCACTGGAAGAAGAAAGTTCGTGCCTGAGAAATGATGTAGTTCAGCAGTCATTTGAGAACCTATATGCCTGGTTTCATCTGAAAACACTCCACAACACTCAGTTGCACATGCTTCACTTTCACAACAACGGAACTATGCCGCATTACTTCACATGGAAAGTGCTGGAGCAACAAATCTGCCCGAACGTAGCGACTCACCAGTGACGGAATGTCTCTTGCTCGTCCTTTATGTTTTATTAATTCAATTGTAAGTATCTACATTTGAACACGCTCGCCCCAATCGGTTAGACATGTGATGTTGTCTTCGTTTCCCTTTGGGGTTTTTGGTCGGCGGCTCCGACGTGCTGTACCTCGACAGTCAAAATGCAGGCAGGTGAAGACGTATTGTAAGGACTCAGCGGGTGGGGAAGTATCTCGGGGTGCGCCTTTGAGGGTTTCTTTTCGTTCGACTCCCACAAGTCGAACAGATAGGCCGTGATCGAGACGCCGTGACCGGATACCACATATTACTAAGCACAGATGCCAGTCACGGTCACAATAGGAGCATATCGGCCGTTGTAGGGCCTGTGTGATGTTGTTCGTATATTAGATGGAATAAATCACACGAGACACGTGCATGCGTTAGTGAAATATTCACTGTACAATTAAAAAGGAAAAGAGAAGCGTATTTACACGGGAATATATACACGAGTCAGTTGAATACAAGATAAATGGGTGAGGGTGCCAGATTTTGTTTCGGGGGGGGGCTGTCCGCCCATGACAGAAATGTCGTATGAGGGGGGTGGGGAACCGCAACTTAAGGATCTCGGGGGGCTCTGTGAATCGTCGGAGGAGCCCTGGGCTGGAAGTTTAAGAGTCCGTGGGTTGACATTTGGTTTCATGTTGAAGGAGATAACTGTCATGTCACGGATGTCAGTCGTCGGTCAATAGATCAGCTGGAGGAACGATGAAGCGTCGGAGCCTGGTGGTGGTAATTTCTGCAGACTTGCTGCTCGTTACTTGAAAAATGTAATGGATTACAACTACAAATTACCGAGCCTCAAATGTAATGGATTACCGTTACATAAATTACTTTCGCTGAAAAGTAACAGATTACTTTACTCGTTACGTTACAAATTACTTTCACGTTACTTTTTCCGTACACTTATCCACAAAAAAAATAGAAACAATTTTTGTTATTTTTCAAAAATGTTCTGCGACACTACTTTTCATTTCTATACGCCCGTATTATGGTAGTCCTTGTAAAAATAAAGTATTGTATTTAAGAGAAAGAGCGTAGGTGCACTCCATTCACCTGTAAGCTGACAAGGCACCGAAAGCTGCAACCACACCCGCCATTCCGCTAGCTCCGGAAATGATCCCTGGAATTGTGCACACAAAGCTAGCGGTGCGCATGCTCAGTAGCAGCGTCTACCTCCGCTACGAGATTCGGAGCTAAAGAAGCGATCTACGATATCTCCCTTTGGACTCGTGTGTTTCGCCTGTCATTCACAAGAAAAAGAAAAACTTGGTTCTAACGTTACAATGTATACGGCCAATGCAGAATGCCGGTGTCCCAGCTTACCCTGATGTGCTTCCGTGAGATTACAGTTTGTTGCTCTTGCTGATGACAATGTGTGCTTTTTTTTTTCGGCAAGCAAAGTATGCACTGAGACTCTAGGCTTCCGTTCTCCTTAGTGTCCTGAATTTTGGACATCTCATAAAGAGGTGGCCATGGAGACGATGGTCACTCCATGACCGAAAACTCGACCAGTCAGTGAGAAAGTGGCGGTTACGGGTTATCGATCGTTCGTCGGTTCTCACTTGCATACCAATATTCGTGGAGGCCAGGGGAGGGGATGGCATAGAGAGGGAGAGAAGCGGTGGCCATCGGTTTCACAAAACAATAGAGGATCACACCATGTTTACGTGTTCTCTCACTCTCCCTGTCAGCACCTCTTAGATGACCTACCCCCCCCCCCCCCTCGTTTATGTTGACGCTTGACTGTAAAATGAGGAGTGGACTCGACCACCACGCCCAGACAAGTAAACGGAAAGAAGTATCGTCCGTGCACTCGAAGATGATGCTCTTAGCCTCACGCCGGGCGCTTTTCAGCCGTGCCTCAAGCGCGTGCCAGAATACAGCAGCGTACTTCAAAGACAAAGAGAATTCGACCCCCTCGCGCGATGCTACGTCGTCCGTTACGCGAGTTGGTGAACCCGCGAATCGAGGGGGTACGGACCCGCGTTTGATACCTGTGCAGGCGGCGGGAGACGTTTAAGAAGTTGGAAAGGGTGAAACGGTGTAAAAGACAAAAACAAATAAACACGAAGAGCTTTCTCCTGCATGGGAGAAGAAGAAAAACACGACTGGAAGACGACGGAGAGCCTACTCGGCGTTGTCTTACTTGATCTCCGTCTTTCGTATATTTGGACATGCCTTGCCCGTTTTTCTAGTAGTTCTAGTGACCGGTCATACAAAAAAAATTGTGTTTTCTTTTTCGGCTATTCTCCCCTTCCTGATGTTTTCTATTTTGTTGAACTTGCTCTCTTTATGCTGCTGAATGTGTTCTGCACGTATTGCTCCAGTTACTGTATTATGCTCATATTTTTAAAAAGTAATGAGTGATTTAAGTAATCCTTTATCAATATGATGTAACGAAATTACATTACAAATTACTTCCGAAAAAAAGTGACGTGGCAGTTACAAAATTACTTGAAAAAGTAAAGGGTTACTTCCCATATCTGGTTTCTTGCTGCTGATCGCCTCCCGCGCAGTTGAGTCGACCTCGCGTGGAAAGCAGGGCAGTGCGTTAAAGATACCAGTCGTGCAACAGGCACCAAGCTGGCGATTGCGAGGACGCAGTTGATAGAGGGAGGTCAAATCCAAATTCGCCAAACGGTCGTGCGGGAAAGTCCGGGAGCGTGAAGTGCAGGCCCCATTTCTGTATACTGCACACTGCGCATTTCTGTAGCGACGGCAGTTCTTTTCATTTTTTATTTTACAGTTTGTAAAGTGTAAAAAGCACCCTGCATAATAAAATACAAAATACAAACCATTCGATGCATTTTAAATAAGTATTTCAAAGATCTAAATACATAATAAGTAATCTAAGTAAATAATCTAAAATGGGTTGGTCTTGTACCGTTCGTAAGTTTTGTTGCGTGCATGCGTCCATGTGTTTATGTGCGCGTGCGTGTGTGAATGTTTTGGGGAAACGGGGAGGGTTGGAAACTGGGCACGAAGTTTGTATCCAAATCGGAAGATGACAATTTATAGGGCTATGCACCCATATTTCGACAAAATATATACTAATGTAAGTTTTGAAGGGTTTAACGCTTAATAAATTAGCGATGGGTTAACGTATTAATCCGTTTATTTTTAGATAATTCGATTAATTTCACCACCCTAATCATTTTCCATAGTCATATGGTGCTGTGCACCACGTTGTGGTGAGGACGGCACTGTGGAGCTTGCTGAAAGCGAACGTGGAAATTATAGCATGGATAGAAGTCACCGAAATTCCGATGCTGCACGTAATGTCAGGGAAAAGAACCAGTTCTGCGCAATCTCCTGCCTCGGCGGCAAGAGCACACCGGCCTCCACGCATAGATAATCTTTCTGTGTAGGGACAACGCTCGCTCACTTACTCTGATGCAACAGAGTCTGCCTCGCAATTAACGCCCCAGTTGTCGTGGTGGCTGTCAATCGGGTCCTTCGCACTAAATAAGATCTCAGCGCACATGACACCCCTGGGCTTACCCGAAACGTTTGGCGGACAAGACACGCCCGGCCAACACGAGACCTCCACCCAAGCTGAAACTTTCAGCCCGCCTGAGACTTCGGTCAAACCTGAAACGCTGGCCCTTCTTGTACCTTACTCGGGCCAAATGATTGGACGACCGCCCGCCCGCGAATTCCGAGATGTCCGTCGATACCAGGGCGCGGCGCCGCACGAGTGCGCCAGTCAAGGCAACAAAGGCGTCGCTGCACGCCGTGCATCTCGTCCGCTGTCGAGAGAGCCCAGGCGAGCGTGTCTCGGGGACAGCGGCAGGGCTCCGCGCCCTTGCGGGGGCTGTCATCGTGAAGACACCGCTCGCAGTGCCTGGCTGCCTCGAACGTCGCACAAGTCCCCCACCGTGCCGGCATGACCAGCGGATCATCCGGACGAGCGCAAAGCGGCCCAGCGTTAGCAGCCCAGGCACCGCTCGCTCGCAGCTAGGGAGCTTACAACTGCCGCGCCTGCTGTCACGTCAGGCCCCGGCAATAGACGTGACATCGCACAAAGTCGCGCGGGAAAAACGGCGCTATGAACACACCCATATGTGCCTGCGGCCTTCCGGCCACTTACGCGCTAGCCACTCATTCGTGGAGGAAGAGAAGCTCTGCACCTTGCACTATCGGTACTTATGACATCATTACGAGACTGAAATTTTCTTGCGATATGGCTATACTGTAATCTGAAAAGGCTCTATAAGAAAAAAAACCGTGGTGCAAGCTGAAAAGGCTGTTTCGAGACATATCTACCATATTCAGAAATCGCTGTTTCGGGAGGTTTTGGTATGAGCTGAGATCATCGTCGAACTATGGCTGGCCAGGTGACAAGTGAGTGCATCCAGTAAACATTATTTGTGAGAGAAGATGTGTGGGTGTTAAAATACTTTCTTATCTCTCCGAAGGGGTTAGCATTTCGTGTTGCAAGAAGGAAACATCCTGATACGAATGGCGTTTCGGACAGCCCTCTCCAGTGTCCTTGTTGTTATGGACGTCAGGCTACGAGAGCATGTTCTTGGACATCCACCACAGATCTCGAAACGCGGACGCTACCCCAACAACCAACATCTCCTTGTTTCTGCACCCGAAATATCCCCTCGTACGGTTAAATAGAAAACGCTGTGGGTTCTGAGCTGCCATCAAGAACTTGTCTTGGGGTCGCGCAGCAAAATCCAGACACGACACTTGTCGCTGCCGCCCCTAACCACGCGAACGACCACACAGTGTACGGCTGCTCGCGGGAGACACAAAGACGCCAGTGCTGGTCGCTTCTTCTTAACCAGCTTGAGCCTGATCTCTGGACGGCCGCGACCATTCTTCGCTACCCGTGGAGGGGAAGAGACGCCAATGAAAGAAAGGATGGACGGAGGATTGGAGGGATTATGCTCGGGGACGAGTGACACGGCCTCCTGGAAGACACCGTGCCGATGTCGCGCAGTCGGGATCAGCGAGAAAAAAATATTTGTCGGACCGATTGCGCACGCCTGTCAATCGTGAAGCGCCCCCCCCCCCCCCCTCCCGCCGACGGTGACACGCTTCGGGACAACGACGCCAAGAAAAACGTCCGTCCAAAACAGTCGGATGAAGATGTTCGGCCGCGACGCGGGAGCACGTCCTAAACCCGAAGCGCGGCGTGCCGCTCCCGCCGTGCCTGGCAGCGGGGGACACGCCGCGGGGTCCCACGCGTGGGACTCGCCCCGTCGCCCGTCCTCGACTGCCTCCCCCGCGCTGCTGTTCGGGGAATCTTCGATTGAGGGATCTATCAAAGTCCCTCTTCCACGTCCCTGCACTCCAACGCAATTCGGACGCCGGGTGGACGATATAATGGCTGTTTTCAATCTCTTCAGGTACGGTTTTAAAGTCAAAACTTTAATTGAAGAAAAAAAAATGTTTTTGGAGCATTTTTTGAATGAAAGACAGAGCAAACAACAAGCTTGGCGGAATTTTTTTTTCCTTTTTTTCCCCCGTGTTACTGTTAATTGAAGTGGACGAGGCGAAAACTGACGTTTCTCCTACCAATCGGGGATTGCAGGTTTGACCTTTCGCTATTTTCTAATTTCTCAAAATGAAGCACTATAACACACTTTTGTGAAACTCTCGAGGTAAATTTCTTTAATAAGCTAAAAAAAAAAACTAATATTGTAAACGATTTTTTTTTTTTTGCGGACTCAACATTTCGCAATTTAGGTCAAAGCTGAAGTTTTGGAATAACTCGCGGGTTCTAATTTTTGCTACGAGGTGGGATCTCAAGATATATATATATTCCAATGTGTTTACATTTTACCGGAATCTTTCGCGAGACCTATTTTTTGCGAATTGTAGGCGATTCGCGAAATTCGCGAAAATTAGGTTTTCGCAAAAATTGCGTCGTTTACAGTACTTAAAAAAAAAAAGATGCCGAACTGTGTGTTTGATTACTGATGATTTTCAGCACAGTTTGGCACGTTTTTTTACATGTAACATATTAAAGATATTTCAATGACCTTGCGATAACCAAAAAGCTTGAACCTAGCTCTTTTCCACGATAACAAGTTCCATGTTACATATACAAAATAAAATTTGTTACATCCATTTGAATGAACGAACGTTTCGGAAATCTAGCAAATTGAAAATCGTTTTTAGGAACCCCACTTTATACTTTTTTTCATTTTTTTTTCATTAGTAGCAAGATATAATACTGGCTTATTAGAAAATATAGTATACTATAGTATTTTGTTTATATGAGGGAAATCAAAGCTTAAACCTTGTCAGATGTGCGTTCTTAAACAACAAGCTTTGTAGGGGAATCGTATACTTTTTTACTCTGCATTGCGCACAATTTCACTTATTTTTAAGCTTACGTGTTAATTAAAGTATTAATATTAGGTAATTAACAATACTACGCCACATTATTGGACAGAATAGCATATATGCGAGGACGCAGTTACAACGAACAACTGACAAGACCCAAGCTTTAATTGCGATCATACAGACATAATACTATATTTTTTGTAGATTTGCTGATAAACCACATTCATACATTGCTACCAATAAAACACGAAGCAAATAGAAAATGGAGTTTTTGAGAAATCGGTCCAGAATTTGCTGGAGTTTGGAAACATTCGTTCATTCAAATGTATGTAACATATATACACATTATTTTCAACATATAATATTGAATTTGTATTTCATAAAAAGAGCTAAGTTCAACATTTCCCATAATGACAAAGTCAATTAAATATCGTAAATAGGTTACGCTTAAGAAAATGTCAAACTTTAGCAGAAATCATCAAAGGGATACAACGTGTTTTCTGCCAAATGGCGGGAATCGCATGTCTGACCCCTCGCAATTTTGTTACTTCTCAACATCCTGCACAAAGCCCCTACTGTGACACTCTCAGAAATGGTTTATTACGCTTAATGAATGAAAAAAAATATTGTTAATTTTTAAAATAAGGTTAAAAAAAATCAAACTGTGTATTTTTGGTGATTTTTGTCATAGTTTGGCCATTTTTTTAAGTGTGACCTATTGAAGATGTTTTAATTACCTTCCTATCACCGGGAAGCTAAAACGTATATCTTTTTATTGAATGAATACAAATAAAATATAAGTTTAAAAATTATGTTACATGCATTTGAACTAACGAATATTTCGAAAATCCAGCAAATTCCGGACCAATTTTCTCAAAAGCCCCATTTTTTATTAGGTTGGTAATTAATAATCTCTCATAAACCCACTGGCACTTATGTACCTATAGCTACCAATAAAAAATAAGAAAAAATAGTTTTTGAGAAAATTGATTTCGAATTTGCTAATGTTTCGAAACGTTCATTCATTGAAATGTAACAAATTTTATTTTCTGCATGTGATATTGAACTTGTATTAATTTGTAAGTGCTAAATTTGAGCTTTCTGGAGATGTAAAGGTCAATAATATATGTTAAATAGGCCACACGTAAAAACTTGCCAGAAATCGCTAAAAAACATCGAAGAACATAGCTCGAGTTTTTTTTTTTTCAAATAAATATATATATTTTTTAAGTCTTTAAGCCTAAATAAATATACTTCGAATGTTTCACAAAAGGGTTTTAGTACTTTATTTTGAGAAATTCGGAAATAGCGAGTGGTCAAATATGCAATCCACTGCCAGTGGGAGAATCGTCAGTTTTCGAGTTGACAACTTTAATGGTGAATAACTCCAAAACAAGAAATCTGTCAAGCTTGCCGTTTGCCGTGTCTTTCATTTCAAGAATGCTCCCAGAGCATATCTTGTATTTTGTCAAAATTAAAAGTTCGACTCCAAAGCCGTGCCTGAATTGAGATGAAAACACCCACATACAGGCGAGCCGTTTTAAGGACTGTACAAACAGGACACTTCAGAAATCGTGAGTCGACACAACTCCGTCAAATGTTGAGGAAGTTGAAGCGGTTGAAGTCGACCGAGCAAACATCCCAACTTTCCTCCTCGCTTCCTCCGCTTTTCGGTGACCTCGGTGCTCGTCAGACTTGACGTCACCCGCCACCTGCCAATGCTGTCCATCTGTTCTGCCGGGCCCATCGTATCCTAGGCCGCGTTCCGAAATCTATTCGATCTTACCGCAGGGTAAGGGTTATCTGCCTTAGCGTTCGAAAACCTACTCGCGTCCAGCGTCGCTCTATCTGTGTTATCACGTGACACGACCCGCCGGAATAACTCGGATCTATTCGGGTAAGATTTGGAGCACAGCACTTCTTTTCCCGTTTTCGGGACTTCAACAGCAGCGGAGGCCTTGAGCGATTGACCGACAACCAACAGAACGGTTGAGTGGCTGTCCGGACCCACGTGATGAGCATGCTCAAGGCCCACATGAAGAACACAAGCGAACACTGACAAAAAAAAATTTCCCCGGCAAAAAGAAAAAAAAAGGATGGAAGCGGATTGTTGTAGGACTCATGTCGGAGTTGTGTCGCCTCACGATTTCTGAAATATCCTGTTTGTACAGGACTTCAGAAAGCGTAGTGCCGTGTGGAGACAAAGTGATGGTGATGATGATGATGATCATTATGCGGCCCATGAGTACGACAACTGTGGATAAAGTACAAATCAATTGATCACCCGAATTCCTGAAATTTCTAGAGCAGACAGGTGGAGTTCAAGGTACTAAGCGTGCAATTCTCTTTTTCTTTTCTTTTTTTCCAGTTCTAACGTAGCCATTTTTTTCTAAGAGGGGGGGGGGGGAGGCTGCGGCGCTTGGGATGTCCATGACTTGGGGTGCATGGTGCGTAGGGATCAAACTGCATGTGTGCTGCATTATATGGTCGGCTGGATTTCGAAGGTCTCTGTTTTATATTTGCAAAGTATGACGCAGAATTAATGTTAGCTCTCGCCCTGATCTGAAGTCTATGGTGGAATCGCCATTGTGCCCGTGCACGTGGTCACAAACACTCGTGTAGCGCTGCTCCAAGTGTTCACAGAGCGACGCCCTTTGATATAACGAGACACGAAGGTCCCCTTCCTTCGACTGCTGCGCGCAGATCACTGTGCTGCCCTCTCTTGTTGCGCTACAAAATGTGTCTCGGAACTGTTTGATCATACCTCGTGTATATATAGGGGCCAGCTGGATTTCCGGGGGGGGGGGGAGGCGCCTGGGATGACCATGACTTGGGGTGCAGGGGGTGAGGGGGCCAAACTGCATGTGTATATTATAGGGTTGGCTGGATTTGGGGAGAGGGGGGGGGCTGAGGCGCCTGGGGTGACCATGACTTGGGGTGGGGGGGTCAAACTGCATGTGTATATTCATAGCCTAGCCTAGGGTCGGCTGGATGTGGGGCACGGGGGGGGGGGGCTGACGCGCCTGGGATGACCATGAATTGGGGTGCGGGGGTGAGGGGGTCAAACTGCATGTGTGTATTATAGGGTCCACTGGATTTCGGGGGGAAGGGGGGGGGGCTGAGGCGCCTGGGATGTCCATGACTTGGGGGGGGGTCCAACTGCAATTTTATTTTATAGGGTCGGCTGGATTTCGGGGGGGGGGTCAAACTGCATGTTTATATTATTTCGGAGGGGGGGGGGGTTGCTGAGGCGCCTGGGATGTCCATGACTTGGGGTGGGGGGTCAAACTGCATGTTTATATTATAGGGTCGGCTGGATTTCGGGGGGGGTTTGCTGAGGCGCCTGGGATGTCCATGACTTGGGGTGGGGGGGTCAAACTGCATGTTTAGCATTGTAGGGTCGGCTGGATTTCAGGGGGGGCTTGCTGAGGCGCCTAGGATGTTCATGACTTGGGGTTGGGGGGGGGGTTAAACTGCATGTTTATATTATAGGGTCGGCTGGATTTCGGGGGGGGGTTGCTGAGGCGCCTGGGATGTCCGTGACTTGGGGGGGGGGGTCAAACTGCATGTTTATATTATAGGGTCGGCTGGATTTCGGAGGGGGGTTGCTGAAGCGCCTGGGATGGCCATGACTAGGGGTGCAGTGGATAGGGGGTCAAACTGCATGTGTCTATTATAGGGTCTGCTGGATTTCAGGGGGGGGGAAGACTAAAGCCTCATAAGCCACCCCTCCTCCCTGGCTACGCCACTGGCCCCCACCCCATGTCAAAGTGCGGACAGGTCAACCTTTAAAAAACTCACGCCACGGAAAGCTCAGCAGAACAAGACGCCTGCAACGATCCTCCCTTCACGTATCGTCCGCGTGTTTGTCTAGTCCGAGCGCATGAGGCGCCTTCTCGCGTCGCGTCATCACCAGGGTGCACCTGCAGCGCTTCCGGGCGGCAGCTGCAGCGGCTCCCGCGAGTCCCACGGCGAGCAAAAGCCCCCGAGCGAGCTGGGGGCCTCTCAGCGCGTACGAACGCTCCCTCGGGACCCCGGTGCCTGCGCTCCTCGTTCAACCGGAAAGGGACCCTGCTCAACCCCTCCCCCGGGTTCGCATTAAAAGCCCCGGCCAGGGCGGCCGCCCCAGCGCAGTCATTAGAGTAAAACACCTGGGGTCCTGCACGGCGCTTTGATCTCGCGCTGAAGCGCCGCGAGCAAAACGAGCCATCGGCTTGCTTTGTTCGGCCGCAATTATTCATGCCGCGTGCGCCTCAGGCGACGAAGGTATGCGGCGCTCGGCACTTGCCGAACCCGCCGAAGCGCCCTTGACGGGAAGAGGAGGGGGGGGGGGGGCCTGAGCCACGCTGGCGTGGCTGCAGACGAGACCCGTGCTCAGCTGCCCTTCCACCCGCGCACGCGCCACTGGACAACACCGCTGCGGGCAGACTTTTGTAGGAGCTCGGAAATATCGGCTAGAAAAAAGGCCACGCTGGTCGGCTCATTTAGCTATTGAATGGCAAAGAAACGACGCTGCGAGCACGTTCCCAAGCTCAGCTAGCAGATCACGCTCCTCGAGGCCCGGACTTGGAAGAGCCTCTCAGAACCTCGAGGAGCGAACGTCTCGAACGAGAAGAAAGATCCGACCAACGAGGCATCTTTGCTCTGCCTTTTGTTTCGTGCCTAATATCGAACTCAATTTACTATTTCCGGCGTATAGTACTTCCTGCGACTTTAATATCGGGGGTCTAGGCTTGGCGACCGAGTCAATGCGTATCCTGCCACAATCAAAGGCGTTATCAGAGATTCGCCGGTGTTGATGAGGTTGGAAAACACTTTTGGTAAGACGAGCCGAATTGAAGATGCAAGAGTGTAACGTTTCTCTCATGTATTCGAAGACAAAACAGCCTGACACGGGCAGTGATCGGGCCCCTTCTTGTTTCCCGGCGTTCCATCGCCTGCTCCACACGAAACTCGAGCCTGTAAACCCGGGTTCACACTGCTTATCCATCATACAAAAGACAGTCTGCGTAGAGATTCTGAATGCGAGTCACCGCGAGATCCGTGCTTCGAATGCCGCATGGCAATGCGTTCAGAGAGAAACTTCGCACGCGGCATTCTGAACCACGAATATTTCGGTGACTCGTGTTTCCAGACTGTCTTTTGTTTGATGTCTGAGCAGTGTGACCCCGGCTTAAGTTGCTTAAACAAGCGCCTATTACGTTTTCGTGACCTCGCAAATGGTTTCCGTTAGGAGGACGAAAAACAACAACGACTACAGAAGGAGCCGACAACTGAAGGAAGGAGACCAACCGCGACGAAAAACAAAAAAAGAAATAAAAATAACGAAATGGGGGTTATAGTTCTAAAGACGTCCCCTACTCAAAAACAAACGCCGTGGGGAGTCTCCGACACAAAGAAGTCAGAAGGAAAGAGCTAAAAAGAAACCCAGACCGCTTCGTTTAAAATTATGGGAACCCCCTCCAGAGGAAAGATAATAGAAGACTCAAAGGTCACTAACGCTTTATGCGCGCACAGTCGCGCTTCTTTTGTGCCACGGGACGCACACGCACACTCCAGTCCCGTTCCCAAAGGGTCAAAAAAGATACCTCGGAAGCAGCGTCATTGTACACGACGGCATTACCATTGTGAAAGGGCACGCCGCCTCACAATTATGGGTCCGGCTGGCGTGCCCCGCTTCCCTAATTAAAACACCGGGTCAGCTTCATGGCTGGGAGTGGGAAGGAAGTCTCCGAGGCAGGAAGCAGTCAACTGCTCAAAATTGAGCGTTTTGGCCTCGTCGACACCCCAGCTAACTATACAACCGCGAGCCTCGAGCCTTTGCTACGTTCGAGATAGAACCACAATTCTTTAGGAAGGGGGCTTTATACAATATATAAAACACCGAGTTTGACTCGTTGTAAGTCTGAATGAAAAAAAGTGTGAGTACTTTATTAGCGCAACTTATCAAGTGTGCGCGAACGACAAATAAGAATCGTAACCGGGCGTGAAAGAAAAAATAGCAGTTTCAAGGAGTGGGTTCCAGAGGATTTTACAGAGGATTCCAAAGCTAATTGCTTTAGGCATTGTATTTTATTTTATTTTTAGGCAAGAGGAAGCAGCAAGGAGTGCGTTAAAGAAGGAAACCATACGTTCATAATGTAATGCAAGGGAAGAGAGGATGCGATCTCTTAGCGCATAACTTCACTTGTGACTTCCTAACCTTGTTTGACGGGTTACTTCAAAAGGGTGTAGTTCTGCGTCGATTCATTGCTTATTTACTGCAGTTCACCAAATAGAAAGACTGTAGCAAAGAAACTGAAACACTAACACGTGTTTCCTAAATGGAACATTCTGCGCGTCATAGTGGGATATGATCTCACAGTTTAAAAGATGAAAACTATCGGTGCGCGCCTCGCCAGTGCGCGCTTCGCGGGTGCGCGCCACGCCGGTGTTTGCCTCGCCGGTGCGCGCCTTGCCGGTGCGTCCGTGCCAAACAGTAAGTCTTTGCGATATATGGAAAGCCGCGGTGTTCAGAACCATGCATGTCGGCATACCCCACGGAGGGACGAATCGCACCGAATAGGACCTCACTGCCGTGGCAAGAGGAAGCTGTCGGGAAGGGTCGTCCGGATACTGACGCTGGTTGCACCCAGAAAACATAGAGAACGTATCCAGAAAACACTGCAGAATTAAATATGAACTCACCTGTTTTTACAAAAACTGTTCGCAATGAGATTCATGGGGTGGATATTCACGACCGGGCAGATATAACAAGAATAATGAAAAACAGCGTGACTGGGACGAGGGCAAAGAAGAGAGCTACACAGGACAGGTGCTGCAACTGAAATCTTATTAGAACAGAAGCACGAAATTGACGCTGATGCTCGAGCGGGCACTGGCACAACTATAGGCACGACGTGATCTTCAAACACTTCTTTCTTCACCTCATGGAGCTAGCTCTGAACTCCAACCAACTCACACAGATGTTCATTCTAATAGCAATAATATGGGTTACTAATTTTAAATGGTGCCATCAGCACGAATATTGGATTTTCAATTTTATTAAACCTCAAATATTCTCAGATGAGAACACTTTCACTGTCTCTCCCAAATCTTGGAGTGTGGAAAAGCGTTTTCTTCCCAGGCTTACGAACCGGTCTGTCTCGTGCTCAGAGTGAAACACGGAGGTGAGTCAGCGGTGGTTTTGGATGCGATAACCTGGCATTGTCTATGCCCACTGATTGGTATCGATGGGTCCATCACTGCCACAAACTATCGGGCCATTCTGGAGGACCAGGCGCACCAATGATTCGAACATTGTACCCAGAAAGTGCGTGCTACTGCGTATCCCCAGTACACATAACAAAGCTGGTAACAAAATTGTCTGACGAACAGGAAAGTGAGGTCGAACGTCCTTCTTAGCCTGCGCAGTCACCTAAACAAGATATTATTAAGGAAACATGGGATGTCCTGAAAGAACGAGAGAGGAATCATGTTGCCCCACCAGCATTTTGTACTTGCCACTGTTTCGCAAGAAGAACGGTTTCAAATCCATCCGGCAACTGTACATAACTTCTCTTTGTCCTTCCCGAAGCGCAATGATGCTGTATTAGCAGCCAAAGGAGGCCCCACACCCGACAAATAAATGTGTTATAAAGCATGGTGTTCCAGTTTCGCTGTCCAGTGCCTGTAGATACTGGGCTCCGGATGTGCACACGAGTCAGCTCACGTTTAGCGGGCACGCTCGTCTCCGACACCTCCTTGCTCTCCTCCCATGTCTCCCGTGCTCGCATCAATCAGCTGGGCTCGAGTCGGCACTTTGAGGCGGGTCCTAGAAACGATGGGAGACGGAATGAGCCTCGTCTCCTCGTCCATACCGTGTCGCGCTGACCCAAGAAGGAAAGAGAATGCGGGAACTCCCAAAGGGCCGGACCACACAGGAAAGAAGTGGCGAGGGAAATGACGAATAAGGCTGGGCCGAATCGTACTTGAACTGAACTGATCCCTATACAAACCAGGAACTGAAGAGAGCGATCGACTCTCCACTTTTGGGCACGCATCTCCTCTGCGAGAGCATCGCCAAAGCTTGACTTATCTGTTGGCATACTTCGCCGGGCATGCGAACTGTGTCCCCATTGATTGCTCGTGTCGATTTTGTTAATCGCCTTGTTGTACTGATCAGCCAACCGGCTAAGCTAAAGCTTTGTGTGTGTGCGTGCATATGCCAATATACATATTCGTTTCCTTCCTTTGAGGTCGAAAATACCCGGCAGGCGCAATAGCAGTTTCAGACATGGGTAAAAGTTACCCCAAAACAAACCCGAGTTACATTGAACGCTTGTGCATTCAAGACTCTTCACACGAGATACCTCAAAGGTAGAGAAAATATATAGGCGAGGGACGCTGCAGAAAGCAAAGCAGATATAGGACGTAAGCATAGATCCCGAACGACAAGTTTTGATTTAATTTCTGGAACTTCAGGCATAATCTTTTGTTTTCTTTGGGCTTTGGGAAATATATATATATATATATATATATATATATATATATATATATATATATATATATATATATATATATATATATATATATATAAAAATACAAAGAAAATTTACAGGTTTATTTTATCCGCAAAAATAAACTAAGCATCGCCGAACGCTCATTCTCCGCCTCAAGGTAGCGCTAGAGGTCACAACCAGATGCCAAGGTTTCAGCCCGATCCGATAGCTTAATCAAAAGTTATAAGTGATTTTCTGAAAATTTCAATGGGAAAATGGAGCCCATTTTTGCCCGTTTTCGGTGTCTGGTGCCATAGAGCCCCATGTATTCGAAACCTCCGTCGGCCGCCATTTTCACATTGAAATGTTCAGAAAATCACTTATAACTTTTGATTAAGTTATCGAATCGGATTGAAACTTTGGCATCTGGTTGTGACCTCTAGCGCTACCTTTGGGCGGAGAATGAGTGTTCGGCGATGCCTAGTTTATTTTTGCGGTAAAAAAAAACGTGTAAATTTTCTTTTGTGACACCATATATATATATATATATATATATATATATATATATATATATATATATATATATATATATATATATATATATATATATATATATATATATATATATATAGATTGCAATACTTACAGCTTTAATAGGCAGCTATACTACACAGTGAAAATGAAGGTATTAAGTGAAGTAATGGACAGACGACGATAAGCACCTTGCGCGTGCGATATCTCCATTGCATGTAATCATTGACTCTTCAGGCTGTTACCCGTGTCATCATGTTCGTGGTATATCGATATTGGTTCCTTTGGAGCTGGCCTCACGGAGTTAAAAGCGAAACTAAAAATAGTATTCTAAACTTTTTAATCGTTTAAAACATTAGTTGATGGTTCGTTTACGAACAGTTTTTGAAACGCAGATAATTCAAATAATAATTGAAGAAAACATTCGCAAGAAGCTTTCGTGTCATAGCCATACACTGGCAACCACGACAGTATGCTAAATATACAGTGTACTCAATTAGTACCTGCTTACTGAAAACTAGAAATCATTGAAAACTAGTATCTTCCCATAGTTAAAATCTGAAAATCTGACAATTATTTATATCCGAATTTAATGCTTTATACCAGCAACACCCGAAAGTGGAGTAAGGGCGCAGGCGAGTTGTTAAATACCCCCTGATGCGCAAGGAAGAAGATACAGATCGTCTCTGACACAGTTATGATTCGATCGAATTATCAACGCAAGCTTTTCATGGCACAGTACCGTCTGCCAACGCCCGGGAAAACAATACTGAAGTCAGTCTTTCAAAGTTTTAACTCCAGGGAGAAGAAATGATGCGCCAGCTCGCCTCCAGTGCCGTTAGCGCCTTCTGTCGAGAGTACTCCCTTTTATTAAAGGACCTCTAGCGAGCTCCTTTTCCGAAAAGGACGCTTTAGGGAAGAAGCATTTGCGGTGCCGTGTGGCACGAACTCTTCCTTTTAGGAGATTGTTCTTTTTACTAAAGGTGCTTAAAGGCCGACCTACAGAATCGTCTTCTGCCGGGCAGAAAACCATTTCCCAGTTTCCTTCTCTCCATTCCCCCTCGCCCTCTTCTCTCCCCCTCTCCTCAGAGGAACAGGACTCCGAGCTATTGCCCGCAGAAAGGTGGATGCTCTCCCTCTTTCTCGAATGGATAGGAGGAATTGAGGGAGAGTTTCCACCTTTCTGGTTGTTCGTCGGTCTTTAAGCGGTTCGTCTTGCAGGGGTACTATAATCTTACTAGAGACGTAATGAGCATTTGGCCAATCGACGAAGGCCGACCACAGCTATGCTTTTGGTCGCGAACGTAGCCAATAGAATGGAAGCGGTACGTAGCTAAAACATTGTTTAGGTGCTCTAATAGGAACTCGGCGGTCTTCATGCAAGCTCAGCCGACGTTTATATTACTTCCTGGTTCTTTTCGAAGGAGCTACAATTTCGAGCGTCATGTGTTCCTTTTTAGACACTCGGCAACGATCTCGAAGGCGTGCCTCATCGAAAGCGGGCGCCGCTTCGTGTATCGAGGAGATCCGAAACGACGATTCCACCCAGGACTCCTTTCTGGACCTTCGATCTACTGCGAGTCGGTCGTCAGACACTGACAAGAGGCACAAAAGGCACAGCCCCCAGAACGAACGTTTGAATAACTCGGAATACATTCAGCGCCAATTTTCCTCGAGCTGCCGCGAAGGGAACCGCTGCGAAGCTGAAGCCGCCCACGTCGTTCCGCCTGCAGGACGGACCAGGCATCACACCCCAAGCTCTCCAAACACGCGTTAAATCGATGCCAGATCAAAGCTGTCTGTCACGCTCAGACGATGATCCCTCGCCGTCTCGATGTTCTCGGCAAGTGCGACCAAAGAGTTGCACTTTCGCTTCAGCCATCGATCTCGATTCTCCTCGATCGGTCAGCCGCACTTCCTGCTTGGTCCGCTCCAGACATCGGTCCCCCGAAGCGCGGTACGGCGCTCGGAGCCCCGGCGTGTCGGGATCCCGCCCGGGGACTCGGGCGGACGGGGGGCCCGGCGAATGGCAGCGTCTATCGCGTCCGGCATCAAGGATCTCGGCGTGGCCGCGGCGTGACGCCGGGCGCAGCGCCAGCGGGCGGCCGGCGCGCGGGGCAAGGCAAAGAGCGGCCCATTATCCGCATCTGCCTATATCCCCGGTAAGCGGGCGCTTAGGCAAGCGCCTCTCTGAGCCAATATCTCGTCGATAATCCGGTGGGAGGCGCCAGTTGTCCGACGTGGGCCGGCAGCGACTGACCGCCGAACTCGCTGCTGCTGCTGCTGCTGCTGATGCGCCGATAAACTGTGCCGGGCACCTCGGCAAACGCGGCGCGATCGCCATCGCGGAAGAACAAACTGATCTCCATAAATCACGCCGCGCTGAGAGCAAAAAATAGCCGGCTCGGGGTTGGTGGGGGCTGCCGCGGGGGTCACGGGGGCGGGAGACGGACGCCCCGCGCCGCCGCACGTCGCCCGCATTCGGGGCAATGGTCGATCGAGATCGCCCTGACACCTTCTCGCGGTGTCGAGGGGACCCTCCGATAATGC
Source organism: Ixodes ricinus (assembly GCA_037355805.1). Lineage (NCBI taxonomy): Eukaryota > Metazoa > Arthropoda > Arachnida > Ixodida > Ixodidae > Ixodes > Ixodes ricinus. The sequence continues at coordinate 220,405 of JAZHYW010059230.1, read as the reverse complement.
GCCTCGAGGCTACGTTCCCAAGGTTCCTACCAGCAGAACGCACTCTGGACGAAAATCGGGTTGCATATATAAAGTAGCGATGGGCATTGAACTTGAAACGCTGGAATGATAATTGGTATATTGTCGCGAGGTTATGCCTGAGCCGCGCTTTGTTGCCTAGGCAGGAGAGGGGATCGAGGGGCCATGGTTGTAGTACTTTGTTCCCCTCCACGGGTCCCCCAGTGTTTCGTGGGCCGCTGGTCACCACCGCGAGGTGGATTAGGGCTTTTCCTCGAAGCGGTTCCCGAAGACCCGCTCCTCAAGTCTCCCACACTTTTTGTTTTTTCGTATGACTTCCGTTTTTAGTGCCGAGACTGTCGAGTCGCACGGTTCGCGTCTTTGTTTGCATGTTTATTAGTGATGGACCGAATCAGCCAAACTTAAGATTCGGCAAAGTTCGGCACAGGCCGAACTTTCGAAGGAAAGTTCGGCAAAGGTTCGGTAAAAATTCTGAAAATGTCTGCGCACGCGCGAGAACGCGACGGTGCCATGGATTGCGAATGGACGCCGTGCGGTTGTGCGGTTACCATCGTTCAGTGTAGTACAACCACCGTTTACGGCGAGGTGTGGAGTAGGCAACGCGGTAATTGTGTGTTCGTGAGCCTTCGCCAGTGTGGTTCTCTTCAATATTCTCTGCCTCAAGAACAGAAGATCGACCAGTAATTTACGCACTCCACTGCGCAAGTGGCAAATGATGCGTTACATTCTGGATAACGTGATTTCCATTTGACCTTTCCAGTGATGCAACGAGGTAGTTGAAACATTGACTGAGAATTACTTTAAAGCACTCCTCGCAATTATAACAATCCTGTTTTCGTCTCCCAAGTAGTTTGTGCCAAAGCAAAATAGTATTGCTTTTTCAATTAGCGTTATTTCGCGACTTTTATGTCCGCATAAAACTAAACACAGAACTATCTTGGTCGACGTTGCACATCCGGCATTCTTAACTCTTCTCATCGTCCTAAACGTCCGTGTGTGTCCTAAAGCGCGAAACACATGTACGACGAAACCGTCCGATCCAACTTGCGGACTGCCGGAATGACCTTGGGGGCGAGGGTTTTCGTAGCACCGGAGAGCGTTGAAAACCCTCGCCTCCGACCGTCGTATTGCCTGATCGGACGTCGGATCGGACGGTTTCGTCGTACGTGTGTTTCGCGCCACGCGGGAGCCCGCTACGAGACCGCATATCACGCGAGAACCCTCTACGGTATTACACGAGGGAACCGATTCCACAGATCGCGGACGCAGCAGACTCGGTTCCAGGTTGTGATAAACACGCGGGAACTCGCTACAAACTCACGCGTGTCAAAGAACTGATACCTGCAGATCGCGGACGCCGCAGATTCGCGTGTCACGTGGTGCGATGAACACTCAGGTACCCACTACGAACGGGCATGTCACAGGAACCGATATCGCGCATGCAGATCGCGGACACGGAAAACTCGGGTTCCGCGACGCAACCATAACACGCAAGAGCCCGCTACGAGACCGCATATCACGCGAGAACCCTCTACGGTATTACACGAGGGAACCGATTCCACAGATCGCGGACGCAGCAGACTCGGTTCCAGGTTGTGATAAACACGCGGGAACTCGCTACAAACTCACGCGTGTCAAAGAACTGATACCTGCAGATCGCGGACGCCGCAGATTCGCGTGTCACGTGGTGCGATGAACACTCAGGTACCCACTACGAACGGGCATGTCACAGGAACCGATATCGCGCATGCAGATCGCGGACCACGGAAAACTCGGGTTCCGCGACGCAACCATAACACGCAAGAGCCCGCTACGAGACCGCATATCACGCGAGAACCCTCTACGGTATTACACGAGGGAACCGATTCCACAGATCGCGGACGCAGCAGACTCGGTTCCAGGTTGGGATAAACACGCGGGAACTCGCTACAAACTCACGCGTGTCAAAGAACTGATACCTGCAGATCGCGGACGCCGCAGATTCGCGTGTCACGTGGTGCGATGAACACTCAGGTACCCACTACGAACGGGCATGTCACAGGAACCGATATCGCGCATGCAGATCGCGGACACGGAAAACTCGGGTTCCGCGACGCAACCATAACACGCAAGAGCCCGCTACGAGACCGCATATCACGCGAGAACCCTCTACGGTATTACACGAGGGAACCGATTCCACAGATCGCGGACGCAGCAGACTCGGTTCCAGGTTGTGATAAACACGCGGGAACTCGCTACTAAACTCACGCGTGTCAAAGAACTGATACCTGCAGATCGCGGACGCCGCAGATTCGCGTGTCACGTGGTGCGATGAACACTCAGGTACCCACCACGAACGGGCATGTCACAGGAACCGATATCGCGCATGCAGATCGCGGACACGGAAAAACTCGGGTTCCGCGACGCAACCATAACACGCAAGAGCCCGCTACGAGACCGCATATCACGCGAGAACCCTCTACGGTATTACACGAGGGAACCGATTCCGCCAGATCGCGGGACGCAGCAGACCTCGGTTCCAGGCGTTGTGATAAACACGCGGGAACTCGCTACAAACTCACGCAAAGATCAAAGAACTGACACCTGCAGACTCGCGGACGCCGCAGATTCGCGTGTCACGTGGTGCGATGAACACTCAGGCAAACCCACTACGAACGGGCATGTCACAGGAACCGATATCGCGCATGCAGTATCGCGGACACGGAAACTCGGGTTCCGGCGACGCAACCATCAACACGCAAGAGCCCGCTACGAGACCGCTATATGCACGCGAGGACCCTCACGGTATTACACGAGGGAACCGATTCCGCAGATCGCGGACGCAGCAGACTCGGTTCCAGGTTGTGATAAACACGCGGGAACTCGCTACAAACTCACGCGTGTCAAAGAACTGATACCTGCAGATCGCGGACGCCGCAGATTCGCGTGTCACGTGGTGCGATGAACACTCAGGTACCCACTACGAACGGGCATGTCACAGGAACCGATATCGCGCATGCAGATCGCGGACACGGAAAACTCGGGTTCCGCGATGCAACCATAAAACCGGCATTTTAAAGGTTAAAAACGAGACGCTGCGAATATGGGACGCACACTTTTATTCAAAGCTGTTGTCAAGTGACCCAAATCGAAAAATATGCATATTTACAATTATTTTGTTATCACCTCTGGTGAACGCTCAGCAACCGTTGCCTTCGTTTTCGCACACGAAACGGTGACTCCCAGAGAAAGTAAGGACGCAGTGTTATTGACTTTATTTTAACAATGTATAAACACCTGCAGGCTTGCGCTGATGAGGCCTCAAAACCGAAACTTTCGTACCGTGATTCGTGACCGCGGCCGCTACTACCCAACCTCGTTGTCACGCCACTTCTGTAAGCAGTCACTAAAATTGCCAGTAAACACACAAAAACGACACCGATACAATTATCTCGTAGAATATCACTTGATTTAGTAATAACTGTGTAAATATGCCATACATGTCGCATTTAAGCTCAAGAAAAAAAAGTAAAACTTTTTTCGCAAAAAAAAACAACAACAACAAAATATTAACGTTAAGTCTTGTAATAATATATTATAGTGCCGAATCTTTGCCGAATCTTTAGAAAATTTCGTCAAAAGTTCGAATCCCGAGATTCGGCGCCAAATTTTCGATTCGACAAACGTTCGGCCCATCACTAATGTTTATTGCCCCTGGCTTTTGGAACCTTCTGTCTAAGGGTCTTGTTCCTCTGGCATCGCGAAACAGGGAAGGCCTGGTGCCCGGAATTCAGGAATGGCTTCCACGTGTGGAGGGATTTGCTTTTGGTGTTTTATTTTAAAGTACATTTAAGTTGCTGATTTGTTTTGCGCGTGCCCTGTTCGTGTACTCTTCCGTTTCGGACGTAGTTTTGTCTTGAGTGTTAGGTTGTTCTAGTAATTTATTTATTTATTTATTTATTCTTATTTTCAGTGACCTACCAACAGCTTAACACCTCCCTAGTGGTGCACTTATCAATGAGTCAATGAGTAGAAAAATGTTAAACAGGATAAAAGCGAAACGTTAGGAAAAAACAATAGCCTCAACACACTTTCGAAATTTACGCTTTTCATCGAAAATATCAAGACTGGCATTCCCACAAATCTGTTCTAAATGGTTATAAGTCAGTTGCAGGCGTGTCATGTGTGCAGCATGGTACAAGTCTGGTAGGGCAAAACAAAGTATAAAGTCTACAAGACTTACGAGGAACGTGCAAGTAGATGTGACTGGGTAGCTCTGGGGTATCAATTATACCATTTACAATCTTATACAAATATGTCAGTTCACGAATTGTTCTCCTGTTGTGCAACGAGTCTAACTTCACAAATCCACAAATCCTCTCTTAACTATAGAAAGAATTCGGTTGAAAATAACGATCAAACAAAACACGAAAGAATCTACGTTGAACACTCTCAATTACATTTGAATTTGTCACTCCAATACAGTTCCAAACAATTTTCATTTTTTTCCAGGCGATTTAGTATGGTGTGAGAGAACCACTCAATTAATATTTTGCTATAGAGTCATGCATATTTTTAATAAAGCCAAGAAACACAATTGCTCGAAAACCGAAACCAAAACCTGCGCACGGAGGTTGGAGAAATATAGAGGAGGAGAGTGCCGGAAATCCCGTAACTACATCCGACCGCGCTTTTTTTTTTCTTTCTTTTTTTGTTGAGCGTAGCAGACAACGCGGGTACCGTTTGCTGTGCGATTGCTTTGCAGTTATGTTTGTTCCGCTCGCTGTTCTGCACTGATTGGCTCCGAAAAGAATGGCCCCAATGTTGCGTGGGGAGCTTCCTTACAGGTTCTGAATCCAAAAGTGGCATTGTGGGGCAGAGTCTGCACAAGTTCCCGAAAGATCAACGGGATCGGGTCCACTGACTGGCTGCTATTCCGACAGAACAGTATCGGGCACCTCGGAAAGCGGACACTACCCGATTCATATGCTCCTTGCATTTTGTGGAAAGTGACTATATTGAGTTCGCAGGTGTCAAAAAGGGAGTCCCATTCCACTTAATTCAACAACGCTTCGTCCACATTTTTTTAGTGATAAATGTAATAAATAAATGTGTAAATACCGCAAAATGTTGGACAAAAACAAATTGTATGCCCACCCTGGAGATCGATCCTTGCGTTCGCTCCGTGTGAAGAATTCACCTTTCCACTGAGCTACATACACTACAACACGAAATAATCCGTTGTTCCTGACAACATAGACTTGTGGATGTCATTGGGCACAGGCAGTTTCCTATCGTGGAGCTTGAGGCACGATAGTTTTAACATCGCAATGCTCAGGCAGACGAGGGGAACTCCTCGTTCGTAGTAATACAGCCGGTCGACTGTAGGTCGGAAAGTTTGCTGCCAATTTCCCGCAGCAAAGGCACTCGCCAGGCTTGAAGTCGGGCAGCACCGCGGATTGGTCACATGCGCACCTAGTAAAGAAATCGTACGCATGCATATTCAACTCGAAGTACGCACTTCGTGCTTAACGTTTGCACGTTTTTCATGCCCTTACCATTTCGTGTTCGTATGACGAGCAATGTCTTCAGCCACGAGAAGGGCGACGACTCGGCAACGTTTCCGTGCAAATCGGCTTGGTGGTCGGGCGTGTCGTGCAAAGTGAATCCTAATTGTTTTGATCGGTCCGAAATTTCATTTTCGAAGGAAGACAGATTCGCCGGTACCGCGAACGACAGTTCTGAAGTCAGAAGTCCCACGCCCGTCGTCCGCTGCCATCACCCCCGCGAGTCCCACGATACGCGATACGACGCCATGTTGAAAATTACGCAGTGAACGCACAGAATGCTCGATTGTCTGTGCACCTTTTTGTTTTCAATCAACGTATTTTCAGCTTTTTAGAAGCCACAAAAAATGGGATCTCATTTCTTTTCTATTTTTAATATTGACTGTGTGCCTTCAATGACCCACGACTTTGATTAAATTTGGTCGTTGTGTCCAAACCTTAGAGAACTGTCCGTGACCACGGAGAAGAGAGTGAGCGCGAATCAAACCGGCCAGTTCTCGATCGGCGGTTTTCGGGAGGAAAGAAACCGAATTTCGAGCCACAAATTCTGTTCCGGGTAGTTGGGCACTCATATGTCATTGTACAAATAAAAACCTCGGCGAGCATAAATATCCTGTCAGCGTCCCTTTAAGGCTGGTTTGGTTGGGTAGTAAAAAGAGATTCTCCAACCAAAGACTCGGAAAAGTGTCCCAACGTTTAGAAACCCGCTTCGTTTCTTCTTCAGGGGGACTAAATCGCACGGGGAAGCAGAGCGCTGGGACACTTTTCAAGGCTTTGGTAAAAAAATCTCATTTTATTACAAAAAAAAAAAAAGAAGCTTGCTCGATTGTTTTTACACGGCACCAGAATGCTACGAAATGCAATAAAATGCGATTCCAATTTGGTCCCTGAGACCTCAAAAGGGGTCGCAGGGACCAGGCTAAGAAACAACCCTTTTGCCTTTCCCTTTTTGCGACACTCTCACGCACTCGCAGGGACACTTGGCTCCCGGGTACCAAGCCTTGACCAATCACCCCGCCTCTAGAGGCTAACCTGCACGTCCGAACCCCTTTCGGCTGTGGAGTGTTCCGCCCGCTGACTCGCAAACTTGGGACCCCTTACGGCTGTGCAGGAGTTTGGCTCGCGCGCCTTTGTATGGACTCCTATTTGTCGAGTTCCACTGTAGACCGGTCGCGGTACCCGCTGATTGTGTTGTTTAAAAGGACGGCATGGAAAGTCGCCTCGTCAGAGGTTAGAAGCACTTCGGCCCCCACCCCCCTTTTCCCCAAAAAACAAAAAACAAGAAAGGATTATTCACCGATTGTTTATTGTGTTATGAGAGAGTTTATTTAATCTACATTAAATAAAGTTTAGGGTTGTGCGAATATTCGAAATTTCGAATAGTAGTTCCGAATAATACACTATTCGATATTCGCTTCGAAAAGAACTGCACTATTCGCGTTTTTCGAAGTGTTGATTACGGCGGGTTAGCCCTGTTGAGTGCGCTTCTTACCAAGCACCGGTGCGCTGCGGAGAAGCAAAACCCGCGGAAGTGAGCTCCGCTGGTGTTGCTTCTCCGCATTACATCGGTGCTCGGTAAGAAGCGCACTTAACGGGTAACCCGCCGCGATAAACAATATCGTAATTGCGTGCTCGGAAGAAAAGCATACATTCAAAGCGGGATGGTGCACCCGTGCGACTGTATTTGAAAATAAATGGAAACTTTGTGAATGTGTATATCTACATTGTAGCAAAAGTTTCAAAATTAAACTTTTATGGAAGAGTATACTATGTTAGGCAGAGATGCTTTTACAACCTGTGTTCATCATGCGCGACTCATTCTTTTTCAGCTTGAGATTAAAGAAAGAATATTTTACATATCAAGATTTGTAAATTCACTCAATTGGTATAGTTGGCCATCTACACTCTATTTCATACTTAGCGTGCAACGCTGTCAAAGCTACTGGCGCGAGCGCGTGGCTTCATCTATGGTTTTGTTTGCGCGAGAACGTGTGCAAATGATCAACGAGATCAAGCCCCACGCTTGCGCCAGTAGCTTTGACAGCGTTGCATGCTAAGTATGAAACAGAGTATATATAGGATTCATTTTATGTCAAATCCGTTGTTTACTTGCCATCCCAAGGCACCAGACCTTCTGAGATCATAGTTCATAAATATGGATAAAGCTTAGCTTGTAGAATGAACAAGTGGAATAACCTTTACAGGTTTAGCTGGGTTTTCGTCTAAGCATTATGCAATGGTAGTGAAAGGCGTGGAAAAACTATTCGATATTCGAATCGAAAATATTCGGCCGCAACCACTATTCGCTTCGAATTCGCTTCGGACTCAAAATCCATTATTCGCACAAGACTAATAAAGTTATCTCTTGCATCAAGGAGATTTCTTTATTACAATATGGTGCAAATGTCTGTGGGATGTAACGGAGTGAAAAACAACGCTCAAAGACCTCTAGGAAAGGAAGTATGCGAGACACACCATGGAAGTGCTGTGTTTCGCGAAATTCTCTCTCTTCGTACTGCTTTTTAGGCGTCATTTTTCACTATGTTACGTCCCTAGCGACTAACCCAGTTTTCTATACTCTATAGTGGGCAGCCTCAAAGATTGTGTTAGAAAAGTACGTGGCACGAGCAATGCCCATGTGACATTCTTGCCCGTGTGCTAGCTTGGCTGAGATATGTCTCATTCGTTTATTTCGTTTCGAGCGACCACGACGAAATATTTTGATTGAAGGGACACTTCAATGATACGGAACCTTACTTTTAAAAGAAATCGGAGCACAAATGCAAGAAGCTAAGCTTTCTGCACACGAACAGGAAGGAGTACAAGAAGTTTTAGCGTGGCACTTGTGTGTACGTGAACCGTAACGACTGTACTGCGAAGATCTATGGATTGTCATGCCTCGGCTACAAAAGCTAGTCATCTGAGTGGGAGAAATTTCATAAACCACATTTACTCACTCGGTCTGCCGCAGTTTAGTTGGAGGAAGATAATTGGTTACATCATGCAATAATTATGTAGTTTTAATCGAGCGTGGCTGTATGGATTCGGCAGATGACACGATCTAATTACGTCACAATTCTCCGTAACGTGAATGCTCGTCACTCTCTGAGAAATGCCTGCGTCTACTTACCCACAGAACACTCGAAGAGCCATATCTCTGCGATCTACAAAGTCAGCTCAGCGAATGATGAGGTGGAACATCTGTTTAGACCGTAAAATGAAGTCTGCGCTGTGGCATTACGCAATGCAAGCATGACGCTTTGCATTGCGTAATGCCACAACGCAGACTTCATTTTTAGATCTAGACGGATGTTCCGCCTCATCATTCACTGAGCTCATTTCCTAGATCGCAGAGATTGGCTCTTTGAGTGTTTTGAGGGTAAGTAGACGCGCAGGCATTTCTTAGAGTGCAGTTCCCACTAACATATCATAAGCTTCTGTGTGATAAGGGAGCAGTTCAGGTTGACACCCCTTCAATTTCCCAATTTGTCAGCGACCCTGACCACAAGAGCACCAACAGGTTCTGCCGTGAGGCGCTCCGGGGCTTGAACTGCGCGACCAGGACGGCTCCGGAGAGCCTCGCTGTCCCCCGACCCAGGCTGCCTCGGCGGCCCAGGGGCGGAGCTGGGTTGCGCCCGCGCGTGAACGTGGCTTTCTTTTCTCGCGCAACGTGCGCGCATCGGCGATAAGCGCGAACGCGGGCAGCCGCCCTCTCTGGCCGACAACCTGTTGTGGATCCGGACGGGGGCTCGTGCGTGGACGGGCGCCGGTCGATAACCATCGGCCAGGCCATATGCCGAAAGCGTTTCCACGTAGCCCCCAGAGCAAACGCGCACGCCGAGATGGGCGGCTCTGGACAACGCACGCCGCGCGCGCCCTTGATGCCGGCCACGCACTCCGCTCGGAGGCTTGACCGCGGCGTCGCACGAGGAAAGAGAGGCGACCGGAACGAAGTGTTCCGCCGCTTTGACCCCCGCGAGACGAGCGTCCGCGCGCTTCGTCTTTGTTTTCCGAGCTGGGCCGTCGGCAGGAACCAATTTGGCGTAAATGAGACGTCTGGCGAGCATCGGACGCGGCAACGCGGCGTCCGACTCGGCCAGACAAAAGCGCTGGAGAGGCACGGTCCTCCGCCCGAGCTTGTTCTCCCAGCACCTTCGCTGACGATGAGTGATTAATGACGGGTCGGGAGTCGGGCCTTCGGCACCCTTCAAGAGGCCTTCGAGTGGCCGCTAACACGAAGCGTCTGCGCGCCTTGTTCGCCCACTGATTGATCGATTGGCCGGCGTTTAGTTGATGGCCCGGACCCGCTGCTGAATGCCCAGGGCGCCCCCGAGGAATCGCTCGGCTCACGAACATCCGCGCCTAATTGTCGCAGGCGGCGCGTGCACGCGCGCATCGCTCGCCCGAACCTGTCCAGGGAGGAGCAGCCCCGGGAAAGCAACGAAACAAAAGAGGACTGGATATGAGACTTGGGATGACAGAGATCTCCGCAAAGAGTGCGAGAGGCGCCCATTGTGCGGCGCTGGAAATAAGGAGAGGAACAGCACACTCGCATATTTACAAGTACGAATAGGCCAACCTGCATCAGTGGTGATTTGCTCATTCGCGATAAAAGAAACTGGCTCGGGAACTAGACAGAACAGAATGAAGAATAGATAGCATAAAACAAAATAACAAATATGCATTATTTACATACAAGTCTCAAGTACTATGAATAAACGAGTATTAGTGAGAAAATTAACTAAGAATGTTCTGGCCATCCCCAAAAGTCGGTCAAGGCCCAAGAAGGAGGTGCACTTAAATTTTGCCATTGCCCCATGTTGTACCTTCATCGCCTTTCTTTGAAAGTCATGCGCGTTTGCACGGTCACCATGGCACTGCCTTCGAGTGAGGAACACGAAAAGCTCTCGGATGATTCTTCCTTGCCAGTCAGATGGAGGTTATGATTATAATGCAATTAAGTACAAAGGTGCAAGCAGAGCTGGACAAGAATGACGAAAATAATCCCTGGAGAGGGGAACAAGAGGGACGAAGGACAAACACAAATCTCCAAACACAGCTAGGTGACTGGTGCGCGACCGAAAAAAATCCGCCTGGTCCGTATCGAACCAGGGACCTCTCCATTTCCAGTGGAGTACTGTACCAGCTGAGCTAACCAGGGTTAGACGTCAATAGAGCAAACGGGTTTTATCAGCTGCCACCAGTCTAACACCAACAAGGGCGAAACTTGCAATTTAAGGTTATGATTATAATGCAATTAAATGCAAAGGTGCAAGCGAGCTAGACAAGAATGACGAAAATAATCCCTGGAGAAGGGGAACAAGAGGGACGAAGGACAAACACAAATCTCCAAACAAAATTTTCGGTCGCTCACCAGTCACCTAGCTGTGTTTGGAGATTTGTGTTTGTCCTTCGTCCCTCTTGTTCCCTTTCTCCATAAATTATTTTCGTCATTCTTGTCCAGCTCGCTTGCACCTTTGCAGTTAATTGCATTGTAATCACAACCTTGAATTGCAAGTTTCACCTTGTTGGTGTTAGACTGGTGGCAGCTGATAAAACCCGTTTGCTCTACTGACGTCTAACCCCTGGTTAGCTCAGTTGGTAGAGTGCTCCACTGGAAATGAAGAGGTCCCGGGCTCGATACCCGGACCAGGCGGAATTTTTCGGTCGCGCACCAGTCACCTAGCTGTGTTTGGAGTTTTGTGCTTGTTCTTCGTCCCCCTTGTTCCCCTTCTCCATGGATTATTTTCGTCAGATGTAGGCATTTATTTGCGTATGCCACACTGAGTAAATTGCAGCTGTGTTGTGCGTATGTTTATACAGCCGGGAGTTAGCTCCAATGAGCGTCCGGTGTCTCAGTTGTAGATGAGCAATTTAGCCAGTGCACAACCGACGAAGTGTAGTTTCTTAAAAAGGTCATCGTTGCATACGAATTTCTAATATTAGATCATCTGAGAACCTGTTCATATTGTGGGTAATATTTCATTGCCAATTTCTCCAGCAATGCCGCTAGTATCGGTTCTTGAAAATAAGGAAGACAGTCGCAGTTTCCTCGCGAGCGTTCTAGCTGCCATGTCCGACCATTCCCAGCAACCTCAGATTGCACTCTCATGCGCAGTGTAGTAGTACAGGATGACATTTCACTGGTGCGTTCTTTTTTAGTCTACAGGACAATGTGAAAGGTGATCAAATTGTATAATCGTGATCCAACTATATTATTCTGTTCAATTTGAAATATCATTTTATATCTGTTAAAATTTATATTCAACAAGGTACAAGGTTTTGATTCTTGTTTTTCTTTTGCAGCTGTGCTGCTGAACTGTACAGGGGGATGGAGCCTAGTCAGGCGATATGAGTCACCTTTTGCCCCATTCCCCTAGACGTTTGCTTGAATACAACTATTTTTTATTAGATTTTGATTGATTTAAAGAGTTGGATATGCGAACTGTGCTTACTCACTGAGGAGAGGGCTAAAAGTTGGTGTTTTGAGGCAACGAAGGTCGCCCAGAGTCTCGGTGCTTGAAGACTGATGCACCCAGAGCTGCTCTTATCGCCGCAAGCTACGCCGCTGTTTAGGATGTCATATGACTCAGCTTTGCTTTGATAATCGTTTTGGTGGATGTAATAAGTACTTCGAAAGAGGGTGATCGCCAAGTCGTACAGCCGTCCGTATGTTTACGTGAGTCGACATCCAATTTGTTCGATAGGTTATGAAGAGTGCAAATGTTGTTTTTCAATTTAATTTTGAATTGGACAAAAGTGGGAATGTACCTACTCAGAGACAGTTCTCCTGATCATATTTGTAACACAGCACATGTCGCGCAAGGCCGTGTTTCGTAAGAAATACACTCCGAGAAAAAATACGATCCAACTAGGATTACTCTCCTGCTGTTTGTATTTGGCCCCGCTTTAATTCTTAGCGAATGTCGGCCGCGATACTCGCTGCACAGAATATATCTTCAGAAGCAAAGAGGTCCGTGATGTGAACTACTTCTGAAGAATAGGAAATAAATATAGAACAGCTCGAGGGGAGCTTTTCAATGCACGAAAATGATATTTATTTATTTTTACGAGAAGAAACCTTTTGCAACCGTCTTAGTTTGCACCGTATTTTTTTTTTCTCTTTTCTTAATGAGCTTACTGCGTAATTTATTTTACAATATTCTTTATTAATTGGCTAGTGGTGTTTTTTGTGTTCTTTTTATTTAAAAATAAGAAATGCTCCGTGATATGGTCACTCAAAAACATATAAAATTAGACTGCGGAAGAAGGCTTTTTAATTTATTTATTTTTATTGAGAAGCCAAGACTTAGTCGTCAATATAACTTTCGTATCCATTCTCTTTATTATTATTATTTTATATCTCGCGTGCGCACACTACAAGCGTGACGAACCTTCTCGCTCGGCGCATTTGGTTCTTCGAGCCGTTCGTAATCTATCGCCACAAACTAAAGAGAGCGCACACACGAATTCGGGGCCGCAGTTTGACGGACTGCCAAAGGCGTCGAAAGCGCGGCAGCCCCTCCCCACTGAAATCGTTTCGGCTTCAAGCGGGTTCGGAGCCTTCGGGTGCGCTCGAGACCACCACCACCGCGCCCCATCACAATGCACCCAACGAAGCCGGTGCGCCCAAAACGCGGTCTCAAAAACTCCGGTCCCGTCAAGGCCCCATTGTGGCCGTCCGGCCGGCGCCGAGCGGGCCCCATCCGCAGCACATCCGCATTCGATTCGGCGCGGCCCGATATACAAGCGCACCTCCCGCACGCGCTCGCTCGCTCGACAGCCGTCGGACGCACCCAAAAAACCCGGCCGTACCCGAGGACGCCTTCCGGGGCCACGCCGTGACCCCGGCGACGTGGATCCGTCCGAGCCAACGACAGGGAGTCATCGCGCTCACCGCGAAACGATATCGCATTCCCCGCTCGCTCATACTCGGCAAGAGGGGGCGCCCGGGAACAACGAGCGATTGGCGGAGTTCGCTAACCAGCCGCGACCCCCGAAAACAATCAACAATAAGGGGGAAAGGACACGAACGTCTTTTCAAAAAACCGGGTCCTGCAGAGATGCGCGCGCGCGCGGGATTCCAAACAGAACCACAAACTGCCGGGCGCTGCCGACCAGATTGATTTACATGGCCCGGGGGTTTCGTGCAATTCTGTCAAAAGCCGATATCGACGACGACGACAAGGCGCCCCGGCCAGAGGAGGCAGCCGCGACGGAGAGCTGCTCACCGCGCCCCGATCGAACCGTTTAGCCCGTGGCACTCGGGAACATTTTTTCGAGCGAGCGACAGACGGTCTCTGCTGCCCCGCAGCGGGGGAACGAGTCGTGCCTCACGCACTCACTCACTCACTGGGGGGAAGGGACAAATCCAGACGGCGGAGCAAAATAGCCGCCGATAAAAGGAATATTCGTCCCGTGTCTACCTGCCCCGTGAGCGGTCGTTAATACGCGCACTTCCGCTGGCCGGTGAGAAATTGACCGCAAAGCAAATATTTCTCCAGAGAAGGACACGCGGGGGACCATGCGGAGAGAAGCGGACTGCATGACAGCCGCCTTCGGTCCCTGGAGAACCTGTTTATAAGGCAGGCTGTTCATAAAAGCACGCTATATTAGGCAGCGCGGAATATCTATATATCCCCGGTAAACAAGAGATTAGGAATGTCGCCCCCCCCCCCCTTCATTCCCCGCGGCTCCTCCCGTCTCTCCCGGCGGAGAAAGCGCACATTGCGTTGCCGTGTTACAGGTGGCACCCTTCGGCCCCGTCTCGACGCCATTCAGCTTCCGCGCACGTAGTTCTTTGATCTGCGATTCACGCGCACCGGATACAGGCGTCCAAGGCGACGAACACTTATCGGAGGGGGCCTTCGTTTCCGTAATTGACAGGCAGCGAGAAATTGAAACATCCCCTCGTAGCGAGGGATTCGTGATCGTCCCATGGCTGAAATGACAAGGATGCAGCTGGCTTTTCAGCATTTTCTTTTCTGTCGTTTGCTACCCCTAGGTCGGGTTTTGCGTTAAAAAAAAAATATATGACCATATGTCGCGTAGCGGAGCTCCGATGCTGGCATATGGTTTAAATGCCAAGCGTATTCAGAACAAAAAAAGAGGAAAAGAAAAGAAGAAAAGTGAAATTTTATTTTGGAAAATGTTCCTGAACGGCGTTGAGAAACCTGCATCAAATTAGCGTCGCGCTTTTCTTGCGCCATCAATTTGTTTAGATGCTTGGTAATAATAATTGTGTTGTGTGTATGTCTGTACAACCGGAAGTTACTCTGCCTCAACGGGCGACTTGTTCTCTCAGCTGTAGATAAGCAATTTAGCCAGTGCAGTACAGCCGCTAGCCTGGGGTCTTTAACGTGCATCGCGCAGTAGTGATACACGACCGCACGCCGGTACGATGCTCAACAAGATCGAAACGGCCCGGCAGGAGTGGGGATTGAACCCAGGGTGCCTGGGTTCTGCAGCGACGAGCTTTCACTCCACGTGTTCCGAGCTGGGGCCCTAATCTAGACACTTGGCGAGAACGTCGGCGAGAAATCTGGTGGCCGTGATTGGCTTGCGCCGCACTTGACCTTGGCGCCGGCCAATCATAGCAGCCAGATTTCTCGCCGACTTTTTCGCCAAGTGTCCAGATTAGGGCCCCTGGTGTGCGCTAGCCCACTCGGCCACCGGTTCCCCCTCTCAAGTGGGAACGACTCACGAATGGATAGGGTGCATAATACATGAACTACAATTATGAAGTCTGCACACAGTAACTGATGCATTGAACTATACCCCTAAACCTGAATATAACAGGCCTTACAATATGAGAAATGACTAAGCCGATATAGGTATACGTGCAATTGATTACAGTTATATAAGAAGAAATCCCAAAATCCCCTGCCGTCGTGGCGCTGTACGTTTTGCAACAGGTTTATTGGCTTAGAAGGGCCAGGGAATGAATAGTGCTTTTGGTTTCTAGGCTAGGTGGCGCAAGCTACAGCTCGTCATAAAAGGTGTAGCCATTAGCATTGAACCGTACATCGATGTACATCGCACATCGATGTACATGAACCGTACATCGATGTACATGAACCGTACATCGCATAGAAGACAACGTCTTCTATGCGATGGCAGAAAGTACAACTGATTGTTTCCAACTGTCAAATTAAAAAAAAATAATGTGCTGGCGTACGCGATCTTAAGGTGCAGGCGATGGACTATTTAAGGCATCAATAGGTCTAGTCGAGCACTGGGCAGTGAAGGCTTGGATTCACTCTGAGGCAGGCTCCCTTCTTGGATGTAGTTAAGTCACGCGTCGTATGACATTCTGTCACGCAGAGGATTCTCTTGACATCGCCTTTTGTAAAAGAGGGAGGTGGACGCTGCTACTTGTATGCGCAGCAGTGGTTCTTGAGTAAGCTTGGGTATTTTCTGAAGTATACCGCTATGTCCGGAAGCCCATTGAAGGTGTACCGTGTTTCGACGTTTTAAACTGATTGAGCAAGTTCTTCGCAAATTCGGTACACAATAGAGTGTTTTGCATCAAGACTGTTCATTGTCCCAATAGACTGTAGAGACAATTTTGAGACAATACATTTTACCCAAGAATTCCCTGCTAAACTATTTTTGGTTTATATTGCAGCTGCTAGTAGAGCATGTAATTCCGCAATAGTTGAAAAAGTTAGATGTGACAACCGAAAGGATGACCAATGGTTAAAGCTTAAAACATGGTACCGAAAATGCTGATGTTGATCCATCCGCTGTGGTTGACCCGTCAGCATACACACGATTGTGACACGAATATCGCCATTTTCTTTTTCTTCTGGATATGAAAACGTCAATCTTGAAAGGTGCGTGTTTAGCCATGATTTGTGTTTGCAAAATATTTATGGTGATATCCAGTAATGGTAGCGCCCACCCATGGCGGCTTACGTATGTGTTGAATCCAGTTTGTTTTGTGCAAGAACCAAAAAAAAAAGATAATTTCATGTCTTAAAAAAAAAATTGTACCCTTCAAAAAAAAATCACTAAAAGAGGACACATGACGAGTCGAAATGAATAACGATCACCCCTTGGGTAGTGTAGCGATGGCACGAGCACCTTGATTTTTTCTCTACGTATACTCGTAGTCTTTTTGCAAGCAAATAACTAAAGCAACATTACGATGAGTTGGAAAGCGTGTACCGCAAGAATAGATTATACAATTGATTGCCGCACTAACGCAGTAGAAAATGAAAGCCTTGAAGGATCTTAAATTTATTAAGACTCCCTCTCCATCTTGCCGCTGCGAAGGAACGGAAAACATTAATTAGACAATTAATTTCGTCCTCCAACATATACACGTATATCCGTTTGAGCCGTGTATGACAAGAAGAATCATGTACGATGAAATTAGTTGAATTTACTCTCCGTTTATAGCAAAATCAAAACCAGAAAGATTTTTTTTTTTGACAAATGTCATATTATGTTTATTTCGTGGCAGATAGTTTCATTCCTCGTTCTCATAGAAAATTTCGGGTCGCGTCTTGGCCCCTCTGTAATTTTTTCCTTAAAGATAACTTGGGGCGAATCACAGATTCATATAAAAATGTCATCCGCATAAATGCATATTCTTAAAGGCAACTGGAGTTCCTGCGGTAAGTGCGCCATTAGAATATTAGAAACAGTAAGCTTTAACATGCTATGGAGTGCTCCGTGGTGCAGTTCTGCTGCATGGTGTCTCTCTTATATTAGGGAATTTTGGAGCAGGAGCCCCAGTGCTTTGGGTTCCCCCAAACAACTTGAGGCGTAGCACTGCACGTGCGCCAGAGATGGCGAAATTACTTTCAAAAAGTAATTAAATTACATCACTAATTACTTTGCAGAAAACTGCGAAAAATGTAAATAAAATACATTACTAATTACTTTGCAGGAAACTACAAAAAGTAATTAAATAACATTACTAATTACTTTGCAGAGAGCTGCAACAGTAATTAAATTACATTACTAATTTATTTGCACAAAACTGCAAAAAATAATTATATTACGTTGTTAATTACTCTACAGAAAATTAAATAACATTACTAGTGTAATTAAATTACATTACAAATTACTGCAGACCAAAAGTAATGACATTACATTACAATTACTTTCCAAAAGTAATGAAATTACTTCGACATTACTTTTCAATACCTTCAGGCAGTAATTCGTGCTCATTTTATTTACAGTATATCGTACCAAAACTCAGATCTTCCTGTTTACACCGCAACAGCCTTATGCGCCTCAAAGTGAACCATACTGAAGCAGTTGTTTTGCTGGTGCACACGACATAAGTGCTAAACATGATGAATAGCTTCTCCTTTAGATGTGACTCAAAGACAGTCGACTCACCGGTTTCACTGTTCATTCAACGGTGAAGGTCCTTAGTTCAAAGGATGATATGTTTCTATGCTTCTGATTTATAAGTAGTTCTGTTCAGTATGTTAAGTCGGGCCATAGGAGCTCGTTCTTAAAGGAAGTCACGTGAAACGTTTCCCTTCCGCCTCGGACGCAATCTAATCATATTCTCCCAAGAGCACCATAGTTGACGTATTCCCGGTCATCCCTCTCAACGAGTATTGTTCCCAAACACCCGAAGAGTCCAAGTTATTGCCCGTTGTCACACGAGGGGGCTGGATACTTGCTAGGCAGAAGCGTCGCCAGTTCAGGAAAGGGATGGCGCGAGCTTCCTAAAATGTATACTTTCCCAACAAACGGGTGGCGATATCTGCTCGTAGGCTTATTCCCGAATAAACTTCCCAAGGAAAGGCAGCGAGGCATACCGCGAGTGGCACCTGCTTTGCTCGATTCCCATCTTTTCCGACTACAAATAGCACCTTTACTAGCCAAGGATACGCACGAAACGTTCTGGGGCCTTGACAAGGCATTTGGGATTAACTATTCATTCCGGTCGTTTGTTGTTCACAATGGTCGAAGCTTACGGTTTGACCTTGCTTGACGAAAGAGCAAGAAGGCTGGGATCTGCTTGTCCTGTCCTCTCAGGTTTTAAAATATGTTGACCTCACTGGTGATGTGCCCTTCGCCTTGTAGCCTATAAGCCGTTCATCCCTAAGCTGACCGTGCGATGGAAGCTACGTGCTCGTTGGAACAGTCACATCGTCTATCTTTCGCCACGTAACCACGCTTTCGTTCATACTCACGCGCAGAGAAAGGGACGGGTCAGGTGATCAAAGAAAGGTGGTTGATTGGTTCTGGTGAGCTCGTAGCTCCCACCGCACTGTCAGCTTAGGGGTGAACGAAGTATAGTATCGTCGTGATGACGTGACGCCGTGAATCTGTCTTGCCATGTAGTTAGTGAGCCGTGGCCTTCCAGCGATGTCTTTACACGTACAGCTTTTCTCCTACGCCTTTCCAGCTCGCCTTTGTGCGTCTGTCGAGTTCTTCGTACGAGGCTTTGCGCTCAGATGGCCGTCGTTTATTTGCTCTGATGTCTCTTTCACGACATTTCACCATGCAAAATAATTTTTCTCTTTTTTTTAAAGCTCGCAAACGAACTTTCTCATTTGGGACAAAAGTAATTTCAAAATTAATGAGTAATTCTTCTCGAAATTACTGCCTGAATGTAATTCATTACAGTACTAAATTACCAGCCTAGAAAAGTAATGCATTACACTATCATTACCACAAAAAGTAATTTAATTACTGTAATTTCATTACAGTAATGTCATTACTGCCATCTCTGACGTCCGCAGAAGTACTGCGCCTGCGCAGTGCAACGCCCCAAGCTGTGGGGGGGGGACCCAAAGCGTGGGGCCCCCTATCCCGAACCTCCCTATTTACTGCAATGTTTCCGCAGCGAAAACTTTTCTCATCTAGTAGAGCATCCGTCCGCACACACCAAGTCGTACTGCAAATGCAGTGCTCCCATTGTCACACTGATATTCGAGACACGTCGTGAGGTCTGAGATGTCATCCATTATGCATCTGCGTGGCCGGAATCCTCTTATCTCTTCGCGGAATGCTCTACCGATTCGCAACCACCATTGTAAGCGGCGATGTATAATTTTCTTGAGTTGTTTTCCGACTCAACTTGTTAAGGCTTACAGGGCGGAACGAATCCAGGCTCAATGGTGGTTTTACTGGTCTTAGGAGTGGAACTACCCCAACCAATTTCCATGATTCGGCTATCCTCTGTGTCCCCCAGATTTAAATTTATATTTCAGATAGAACGACGGTGGCCCCAGGGTTCAGTAACAAAAAAAAATGAAGCAGCCAAAATGAGCAGGATAGAGTAAAAATTCGAGCTTACAGGAAGAGCGGTTGAAATTGGCGCTTCTTATTCTACAGAGCACCACATAATGCTCCGTTCTTTTTATTTTTTTTTTTTCTTTATGCCCTAAACTGGCACGTAGATGTTAATTGTTTTCTTTTGTGTCTTTACGTCGCGAAACAAACACGGGCCCTCCTTCGGTCAAACTTCCTGCTCGCTGTTTGTGCCGAATTTCACAGTTGGGCCGTTCCGTAGGATGCTCATCCCGCAGACCGTACACCTCACCTCCGTCCACGATCCCCCTGAAAGATGCGTCCACAGCGTGCGAGCGGCCCCACCTTGCGACAACGACCGCGCCCAGCCAATCGCAGCGTCGGCGGCGGAACGAGGCGTGTGCACAGCGTGTGCACCCCGCTATTGCCAGGAAACGGCCGTGCATTGCTGCGCACACCCTCCGGGGGAAGCACCGACGCTTCAAGCTGAGAAACGGCACCGTTCGCCAGACTGACAGAGCGCACTGCGGGCAAGACGTAGAGTGGCGTGAGGCTCTCCGTCTAACCGGCGGCTGTTTATAACCGGTGAAGGCTCGCCGTAGCCCCTGGAGCCGCAGTCGTGGAAGGGTATGGCGAGAGCAATGACGTTCACGCCACTTCTTTGCGGGACTTACTTGGAGGATTCTTCGTGCGAGATACAGACGACGTTGGCGTCGCGCAGACTCGTGGGTCCAAGAGAGGCAAGAGACGAGAAATCGCGGTTTCTTGGGCGCAGCTTCACAATCCGAAAAGCGCCACAAAGTGCTTCACCTCATCCACACTGCGTCCAGCCACGGATTGCAGGGCAAGCCTGCAACACTCCGCCCTGGGCTCATGATGCCTGCGGTATAAAAGCAAAATAGTTCCCATGAATATTATCTACTCTTTCCGAAATCAAAACGAAAAATCATATTACTTGTCAGACAAAAAAAAAAAAAAAAAAGCTATCAGTTTTGAAATTGTATGGGGAGCTTATCTTTCAGAGGATCTCTTGTTCTCACCTGATGAATTTTCATACAACCTCAATTCGAATAAATGATTACTTGGGAAAAGGGGGGGGGGGCGGATAACTGATCACATCTAAACTGCGACTTTGACAGGGGTCAAGCAATCAAATCAGGTTGTGGCAAGATAAATCACGTAACGGGACACTGTACGCGCGCATCTGTTTTCTTCAAACAGCAGCAAAAGTTCTGACCAGGGACATTAGAAGAACGAGCGTAATGTATCTTTACAACATGCACCGGGCGAATAACCCATTCCCGGTTACTGCACCGAACAAAAGTGAAGTATCCCAAACGTAGATTAAAGCTTAACGGCAACGAGCATTTTCGTTACTCAGTCATCCAGGTCGACTGAATGTGTACAGATCAGCGAGATACGAGACAGTTCCCGGCGGCGTCCTTGGGCGTCGTCTGGTAATTTATCGACCAGATCGCCTTTCGTTTTCAGAGTCCGCGCTCATTCGTAGCAAGATGTCGCAAATTAATGGGAAATACGAGTTCAGTCAAGTAAGACGGATGAGAACTATACGTCAGTAGAGCAGTGGATACAACCTACAAACGAAAGAGGCAAACATTACCCCCTTCCTCGTCCCTTTTACCTCCACCCAATCGCAGTGATGTGATTGGTCGGAGTAATTTTGAAGCACCTTTTCTATGAGCCGAAAGTCCATTTTGGAGCAGCAAAAATAACTTTTGGAGCGCAAGCACACACTTTATTTTCATTCATACCACTGCAAATATTATGCAAAGATTCGTGCGTTGACCTGTCGAACTGAACGACAGTGTCTACTTTGCCTTCCCACTTTTGTGAGAACCTTTAGTTAGCATCAGTTTCATGGCAGGTTTGATTCCCTCAAACACAGAACATGCTGCTTAGTTGTGCGTAGGAGCACCAAACAAGGCAACAGGATGCCGATTGATGAATGACAGGATGAACTGCAAGGCATAGGTATTTTCGGTACAGAATCAAGGGTAAACCAAGTAGAATATTCCACTAAAATAATGTTAAAATAAAATAATTCAGTGCCCCCATATTGATGTTTTGTTGAAATGAGATTTAAAAAAAAAATCATTTTGTGTTTTATTGTGGACACCGATAATATTTTATATATAGAACTTATAATAACAAAAGCAACATGTGAATCAGGCACGTAGCCCTGGTTACGTGCCTGATCTGAATTATAGATATATGCCTTCTTAAAAACAATCACACCGAATTCGTTAAGGCTGTCTCTAAGCCTCCATCCAATGCACCAGATAATTTAGTTTTAGTGTACTCTGTTGACTCCGCCATCGAACAGATATGAAGCCATATAAAGGTAATAGCTAAACAAGATAGTTGGCATAAAAAATAAACCTAAAAAGAAGTCCATACAAATCTTTTATCAATACTGAATTATCCTTGCCAAATCTTGAATTTGAAAAAGATATCGTCAGAATATTGCAGTCCGCTTTACTATAGATATGAAACACGGCTTTATTCAGAAATCGTGTGTCACGCCCGACCCTGAAAGGGTGCTTCCCGTTAAAACGCTTGTGCGCTGTGGCGAAACAAGATAATTAAAATCGCAATGTTCATTTTGAGGTTGTCACTTCGCTGCAGTGCACCAGTGCGCGGAAAGAAGCGCACTCAACGAAGCTAGCTAACCTGCCAGAACAAATCACGCACATGAGAAATATTGCGAAACTTACGAGTGCTGTCAGTGTTTGATAGAGATAAAATTAAATAGTACAATATTTCACGATATAATCGAAAGTCCTGAAAATGCGCAAAACGTCCACCGTAGCATCTGGCAGCGCAGCGAACCTGAGCTCTAACATTTCAAGTATTTCAAGTGATATTGACTTTTGGCGCACTGTTGGCGCAAATTCCTCAAACGTTGGCAAAATGTAGTAGGAG
Organism: Ixodes ricinus; assembly: GCA_037355805.1. NCBI lineage: Eukaryota > Metazoa > Arthropoda > Arachnida > Ixodida > Ixodidae > Ixodes > Ixodes ricinus. The sequence continues at coordinate 197,672 of JAZHYW010059230.1, read as the reverse complement.
CCTGAGGTAGCAGGGTAAGCATTTCGACGCCAATGGCGCAGCAATCACATCATTGCAATCGCGACGAAGGTATGACAAAGACATCTATGTGTTGAAAGTCGAAAGATGTTTGTCCTGTCCGTCCTCTTTGTCTGACTCTTTTCGTATATTTTTGAATCTATTACCAACGCGCTCAATCCAAGTTTATGATCGATCGTTCAACGTTTCAGTTCGAAAGGGCAAATGGAGAGGCGCCGTTTGGCTTCGGATGCGAGACCCCTGAAAGACAGGACACTTCAGTATGGCGTTTGGGATGTCAAATTCGTCGGTCAGTTACTCAAAAAGCGTGAATTGGGTGCAGACAAAAGCAAACACAGCAACATTAGTGCCAAATGTGTTCGCAGCATAAAAGTTGCGGGTCATTTTCGGGTCACGGTCTGGGTTGGACACCCCGCGCAGCCCTGCAAGCAGCGCCCTGGCCGCGAGGAGGTGCCTGCCTCGAGCGGCGCTTGGAGGGCGTCTCTGGCCGCTCTGCTCGCGATCGGCATCCAGGCTGGGAGTCGCGGCAGTCACGACGACGCGCCCCGCGATCAGGCTGCCGGGCCCCGGGCCGAGGGAGAGCAGCCAGGCGTTGCGAGCGGCGGACGCCCCGAGGCGGGAGCGCTGGACCGGGCGCGGCCGGCCGCCGGCTCCGTGGCCCACGTCGGCTTGGGGCCCACCCGTGGCCAAGGTCCCGCCCCGGCCAAGCCCAGAGGCGCTCCGGGGGACCGTGCCAGCGTTCGTCGGGGGCCCCGACAGGCCGGCAGCCGGCGCGGTTTTTTTCGCGCGTGCCCCCCCAGCCCCTCTCGGTCGTGCCAAATCCATTCGTGGGCCATCGGCGCTGTCGATGGCCGGCACATCGCGCTGAACCGCTGCGAGGAGAAGCGACCACGCGCTGGGGCTTTTTCGCGACTCTTTTCAAGCGGGACTGGAGACCGGTTAAAATAAAATATCGTGCAAAGCGCGCGCGAAAACGTTCATCGCAAACAAAATCCCCCCCCCCCCCCCCCCTTTCATTCCCGGGAGTAACTGAAATGCTCCCCGGCCAACATGAGCGACACCACTCAATGTGACCTTTTGGTGCAACTGAAGTTTTCCCCACAATCCACTTAATCTCTCGCTCTGTCAAATAACTCAGAATGAGACTGCAGCATTAGCCGATACGAACATCGAAGAGCGGATGTTCACAGTGAAAACGACGGAAGGAAATTTTAACACTTTTACGGTGAGAAACATCTCCGTTTTCCGCTTTCAACCACTGACCAATATAGAAGAGTAAACCCTTTAGAAACATCCTACCCAAGTATAAAGTTTCGCGTGAAGGGACGTCGTTTCTCTGGAGTCGTGGGGCTTTATTAGTCAGTGGAGGCAGATTAGTTGCATAAAAAAAGTTTTTAAACCTTTCCGGCGGATGGATTCGGTGATATGACCGCCCAGGCCTACGCAGTGGGCGCGTCCAGGGTCGCCAACAGCCGAAGAAACGCGAGGTCGTGGCTTATCACTCTACTCGCTTTGTGATTGGTTCTTCGGTGTTCTTATCTTTTTAATGCCGCACTCTGATTGGCTGAGGAGCGATAATGAGATGCTCGGAACTCGCCACGCCATGCGTCTCTGAAGTCGTCCGTGACCCTAACTAACGCCATCGCTCAGATGACGACCCCCTAAATGTATTATTGCGCGTGTGGTTTTTGTGCTGCTGCTGAGAACATATAGTCAACAAACATTATTTGCTGAAAAATAAAAAAGGTACCCACTGTCCTAAGGTAAAGACACCCCGTGAAAAGACGAAAGGAAGGACCGCAAATGAAAAACACCGCTTATGTGCGTCATTAAAATAAGCGTTTGTGCTCGCATTGTCTTCACGGGGACGCCGTGACACGTGGCGTGAACCGCGAAAACAAGGAGGCAGTTGACGAAAGATATGCGTAGAATAACTGCAATTTGCAGAGACGATCGTGAACCTAAAAAAGAAGCGTCGAGCCTTCAGACGCTTTCTCGCTGTGATTGATATCTCCCAAGGACGTCTAGTTGGGAGCTTTCAGTTAGCCAGACGAAACACCTCTGACGAATCCCGCGGGGAGGCGAAATTGGGTTCGTCTGAACGTTCGTGATAGCGTTCTTCGAAAAGTGGCCCCACGCAGAGTATCTTAAAAGAGGGTGCTTTCGTTGTTGTTAGTTCTTTGTTGGAGCATAGCGTTGTCAGGCTGTAAATGGAGTAGTATCATCAGTTCGCCGAGCAGTGCACCTGGGAATGTAACGTCCTTCTCGACGAGAAAGTCGTTGAACGGTAAGATGGTAAGTTGGTCTAGTTGGTGATCCTTGAACATGGTGAAAACGGCACTCAAAGGGAGAGGACAAAATGGAGGAATACCTGTTTGTACTGTGATCCTCACTTTTGTCCTGTCCCTTTGAGTGCTGTTTTTCATCACGTTGAACAGTAAGCTGTTCAGCTAACATGACAGTTCTGTCGCAGCCCGACTGCACCACTAAGTATACTGTCGCTTACCCTCATTGTGATCACATGGACAAGAAACCAAACCTTAGTGTCTACACGTGAAAACCATTTCACCAGAGTGCAATGTGAAAAACCGATTATCAGCTGTGGACATGCCGCGAGCTCCTTAGAGCGATTTTAGCGCGACGCTGTACACATCAATGCTCTGTCGCTGCTCACTCGCATGTTGAAAACTGATGTGCCGAGTACAAACGCGTGTGCTCATGGGTGTCACACATACGGACAGATTCCTGTGAATAGTTTCGACGGTCGGTGGTCACTTCACCCACACGGATTGCAAGGGGAGTTAGATTAAAAGCTTGCCTTAAAGTGCGTTAGAGTATGTCCCAGAAACAAGTGGGCATCCAAACAAGAAAATAAAAATGGTCGATTGTATTCTGGATGCTTACACAGGAGGCAATCTACCGACCACAGCACAAAGATGACGTTTTTCCCTTGACACCGCTCTTTACGGGGAGGGGTGGAGCTATGCAGCTTGAAAATAAAGGATTTCGCCCCGGGAAGCACGCACATTTTCTTCCCTCGCGACAAAACATCTTGACCCTGATGCTTCGGAAACGAAGCGCGATACGAAGGACGACAAAAGAGATTCTAAATTAGGTCACGTGTCAACGTTTTCTTACTAACCGTAAACAGGCAGTCTAATGAAAACCTCACGAAAAGAAAATGCACAGCGTCCACAACTTTTTATTTTTGAACCAAAACAGTTTGTTGAGAGGTTTAGCGCGTAACCATACCACACAAAAAAAAAGAAGAGGAATGTGATGTGACATTTTTGTTTGAACGAGCGCACAAAAACATGACTTTTCTTGATCACGTAAAAAACAAATTTGATACTTTCTGCACTTGCCCACGAATCGCGCGGAGTAAGATGTTTTGCTGTTTGTTTTAGGGCGTAAAGTACTACTTGCGTACTTTCCACAGCGATGTATGCCAAGTATGAAACGGAGTACAGAAACACTCATGCCATGGTCATTATAGTTATCATTACACTCTTGTATATTGGTCCGATTGTAAGAGGAAGTTTAACAGCGTAACGCCCGTGTACGGAAGGGTGTTCTAATTGTTCAAGTTTTAGAAATGTCTCGCTACGTCCTCAGGATGAGCTCCTTACGTGCACATACTCTCCACATGCAATACGAACCTCATATAGTTTTCAAGTACAAAACTTTCAGCCTTTCCACTCTGGTGAAGAAGGAAGACCAGCGAAGCTGTACTATGATGGGAAGACCTCGAAGACGACTTCTTAAACGACCTCAAGGACACCGCCTAGAGGACGACGTCTAGGACGACCTCAAGCACGACATCTAGGACAACCTCAGGGACCGACGCGCTAGGACGACCTGAAGGACAACCTCAAGGCCGACTTTTAGGACGACCTCGAGGACAACGTTTAGGACGACCTCAACTACGACTTCTGGATGATCTCAAGGATGCCTTCTAGGACAGGACAACCTCGAGGACAATTGGACGACCTCAAGGACGACGTCTAGGACGACTTCAAGGACGACTTCTAGGACGATCTCGAGGACGACATCTATGACGACGCCTAGAGAAATTCAGCCTTTCCACTCTGATCAAAACCAGATTGGAAAGGTTGCCGCCATCTATGAGCGAGGCCGGCAAGCCGGTTGTCCGGTTGCCGCCGTCGCTCTTAGATGGCGATAGCTGTCCAGAGTTTTGTGTCGACATTTGTTTGGTGCCGGACAAGATCCTCGGGAACCTAGCCCTTAACAGCTCCGCTGTAAAAACAAATAAAGGGGCCATGAAGCACACGTACGACTCCGGAACAACTATCGCGTTGACTGCTCCTCTGCGCTTGCCCGACACTTTAAAGGCAATCAGTTTTACGAGGGCCACCTCCTCAATTATTCATTTTTCAAGTATGTTGCGTTTGCCTCGCCAATATATGACATCATGCCATTTTCTTGAACTACCTCACACTCACACACACGCACACATACACACACGCGCGCGCGCGCACACACACACACTAATCCACAACATGCGGATTTTCTTTTTCTTTTTTTGGTGACCTTGAGAATAATGTATATAATGAAGATGCTACGGAATAAACAAGTCAGCTGAGTTTGAGGACGTTTCCCTCTGTCATTCTGTTCCTTTCTCTTCCACTTTGGATTATTTCCGCTCTCCGTCCATACATGTCTCCGGTGGTTGGAGAAAATGGTAAATATACGCCAGCTCGCTTGCGCCAACACTGTTTGGTGAAACATGATTATCCCCGGGGTGCAGCCGCCTTTCCTATAGTAAAAAAGCATCGCACCTTACGCGCATCATGAGGAGTACCCATTAGATACACTCTAAATACCATTGCATACGCAGCTGTTTTGTTTTGTCCCGTCCTTTCTACGTCTGTTTCTGTAAGTTCAAGGTGACCCATCGCTAATATGATACCAACTAGCTCAACTGAAACCTGTAACTGAACACGCGCCTCGTAGGCTCGTACACCCTCGAACATTTTAGGAACGAAAGAACTGTGAAACTGTGAAAACACCCGTCATGCCTCAAATAAGGGTGTTCGGAGGTTGTCGTTCACTGTCATTATACCCTTAAAGCCGCAGTCCTATCTGCTCGATCATCATTCAAAAGGGCTGCAGACATAATGAAAGACTTATCTGCGAACACGCCCCAATCGTATTCGAGGCATGTCTGTTTCCTACATATGCATGCTTCGAACATGGCTGAAAACAGGTTTTGTATGACCCATGTGGCCGTCAATACACCTCAGTGTCTGTGTCTTTTGTATGATATCATAACACCTTGACCTTGCCGCTTTACAACTCCTGCCCAACCGAGTGCCTTCTAGCTGAGCGTTACGAGCGTCTCAAAAAACAAAACAGACCAATTATTAAAAGTAATAATAATTAAATATAATTGAAACTTTTTTTTTAAATTAAGCACGTTTCTTTTTTTCTCGTCACAAGTAAGAGCTCTTTCGAGACAGTGTTCCACACGTGCCGTGGATACATGCACGCAACCCTGCGCGTTCAACCGGTGACTATAGCGTGTTTTTCTTTCGCCTCCGGCATGCAAGCGCCGAAATGAAATCCCATTTCGCGATTACTAGGCTCGGAAAATAAGGCGCGCGCGCGGCAGACGGCAACAAAACGCGCGTTCGTCTCTCGAATACGATCTCGCGAGGCGCGGACGGTTTGTCCCTGCTTCTCTTTTGTTTACCGTGGTGCGGGCATTGGGTAGAGAAATTAGGTGCCCTCGCCGCCTCCTCGTCGGAAAACAGCGTCTGAACCCATCACGATGGATTCGAAGGAGGCGCCTCCGGGCGTCGTTACGTAAAAAACGACCCGTTGGCACAACCACGGACCGGGAAAATTGTGTCTACGCTTCTCCAGCAACGGCAAGAGTAATCCTTTCAGGCCAGCCCGGTAGCATTTATGATGTACGCGCAAACTCCATTCCGCACGCAGTGTTTAGCGTCAAATGGCGCTCGAGCCTATGGGAGAGCCGCATTACGAAGCATATGCATTCCGTCACCGTTCTAAGGCAATAAAAACAAAAGCGCAATCCGAATCGCGTTGCTTAAAAGCGCATAAAACGAAAGACATACAGCCTCGCGCACGCACGGCAGTTTCCATTTTCTTTCCACTTTCGAGGGAGTCTGGAGGAGCCGTTCGATCGACTTCTTCGATGAATAGACCAAGTTGCACGGTGAAGCGTTCGAGGCAAACTGCCACTCTTAAGAAGAAGAAAGTGGCCCTAAACGTCCAACTCCCTTCGGGAAAGAAGACGCCAAGCGAATAGTACGACCTGTTTCTTCGAAATTCGCGGGTGGCCGCCATTCGAGAGCGTGTCGGGCGATGCCGCTCGAGCTGCCCGCCAACTCCTTCACAGTGTATCACGAGCCCAGTGGCGTTCACACCGCACACCCCTGGGGCAGACAGGGTGCAACGAGCACGCCAGGTCTCCGCGGAAAACACCCTCGCCTCACGCAATCCCGAACTGACAGACCGGCTTTGCCGCAACGGTGCTTGGAACCAGTCTGCCGTCGAATGACTTTCTTCGAGTTCAAAGAGAGAACGCCAAGGTAAATCAGAAGACATGCTCCGACAAGCGCGGGAGAATCATCATCCGCAGCCCCTGTTTGTGGGCCGTTACGGCACATAAACAGGGGCTGATTTTTCGCCGGATAATGATTTTGCTAGACCGCTTGAGATCAAGCTCTTTCTATGTATACAAGCCATGGGCCGCAGTGTGTCGGTTCGGTGCATGTCTTTGAGGTCCCGTTTCGGTGAAGAGAGGGCCGAGATAAAGCAGGCGCTATCGATCAATAAGCAGGCCACGGGAACTTTCTTGCGAGCAGCGGTTGAAGAGGTTGCCGTTCCTATGATGCAGGACGTGTTTGCTATACAAGAAACGCCGTATGGCTTCGAGGCAAAGGGCCGCCCACGAATCCCCAGGAGACGGATTCGAATCTCGGCCAAGGCGGCCACAATCTGAAGGTGGTTTATTGCTCCGCGGAAGACGCTGTGGAACTAACATTTCTGTTTCACGTTAGGGATATCCAGGTAGCCGGGGGAGTTCACCCCAAAAATTTAAATGACATTGTGTACAAAGAACGTACTACAAAAAATAACTCTCATTGTAGGATGAGAGCATGCGTACCACGCACCTGGGAGGTGAACGTGAACGAACTTATCCCGACTAAAAGAACAAACAAAAAACGAAAGACGTTTACAAATCCCTGTAATGCGAAAATAGCGCCCAGTTCTTGGAAAGGAGGGGAGGGTATGCCCCTCCTCCTCCGTATTCTCATCTCCTCCTCCTCCTCTCCTGCTGCCGCTTAGTCTGTTCATGGGGAACGTGACAGGAAGTCGTGACGTCATTTTCCCCGCTAAATTTACCAGGGAAACTGAAATAGTGTCGAGGTCAAGTGACGACAATTTCCCCGCTAAATTTAGCAGGGAAACGTCCCATATTAGGACGTTTTCGTAGATCGTTTCCGCTGTCCCGCAACCCTCTCCGCTACCCGCAACGACAGGGGTGCACAACTAAAAAATTAGGCGGGCCAAAATTACGTTTATTGAAATCTGTGCGGGGCCGCACCTAATGCGATTTGTCACATTTTTTTTTTTGGCTGCGGTCAGGCTTCCGATATCAGGTGTCATCGCGCTCGTTGCCGTCTTTAGCACATCTCGCAATGTCATATCCGTTATGGCAGACCGAAGGCGGTTCTTGTTGAGAGTCATCAGTGAGGAGGTCTGCTCACACAAACATACGTGCTCCCGAAAAGTGACGACAGTCTCAAGGCGCGGTCCACCAGGTTTCCGCACTTTTTCTTGTCTAGGTTTTGTAGAACTCATGCAGCTCAGATTCGCGATGCATAGTCTTCAGCGCTGGTGGATACTGGAGGTGATGAGCTGCAGTTGTATCGTTGTATCGGAGTTCTCCGATCCGACGATGCAACCTCTGACTATTCGAAGAGGAAGGGAGAGGGTTGATAGCCTCCGTGGTGAAAGAAGGAAGGGGATCTGTGGAGATAGAGCAAGAAGTTTTCACGTTCCGTGTACAGCCATGTTGAGAGTTTGAGACAGAACCACACCAAGGACAAAAACGACTGCACACGTTTTTTCGTTTTTTTTTTTTTGTTTTTGTCAGCGGGATTATTGGAGAGGGCAAATTTGCACTGAGAAATCGTAGTTCCTTCGCCAAAAACTGAAAAAAGTAGGTCAAAGGGTTTCACTGCTTGCCAAGCGGAGTGGGCGCTCGGTGGATTGAATGGCATAGTAAGCGACTTTTGCGCTGAGCCGGGCCGCGGGCCGTATGTTGTGCACCCCTGCCTACGAGATCCGGGTTTCTTCAGTGAAGGCTAGCGGCGTGCAGGTGCAGGAGCGGCTTCTTCGTTGCGAAGGGCTTAGCGGAGGGGGAAACGCGGCCTACGAAAACTCCCTAATGAAACGCGCGCGGTTACGCCGACACCGAAGCCGACGCCGACGCCGACGGCGACGCCGCTCAACGTGGAAACGGGCGCCCAAGAGCTGCGCTCTAAAAGAAACTGCGACATGTGTCGAACTCCGCACTACATAAAACAACCTCGAGGTGCAGTGTATCGTCCTTTTCCATCGTATCTGTGAGCAAGTAGCATTAAAATGTACCACATCGTCGACAGAAGCTTCGCTTCCACCCTACACGAAGAGTGTCCAACTTTCCGACTAGAAGGCAGTTTTGTGCGCCACAGATAGCCTGGAACGGGCTTTCTGAAACAGGCTACCGTCTAGAGAAATTTGCATTGAACTCCATTCAGGCATATAGTCGTCTTCGGACCCTTCCAATATGAGCAGAAGATAAGAACGCGTCCAGACAGAACTGTGCGCGCCTCGTCGTAATATGCATATGCACCCCGACACAGGAGCAACCCAAAACTCTGCTCGATTTGAATGCTTCACGATCGCCGGCGCGGTCAGCGATCTCCAAAGTCTCACCTCCAGACGACGCTATCGCTCTGCCTAAGCGGATCACGTTGTCGATCAAAAATGGCCGTCCCTCGTGAGCGGCCGCTCCCACAAAAAGCCGCTCGCAGCCACACGAACTGCGCTCGGAGGGATCATGCTCCTCGCTTTCGCGGAATTCGCGAGCAGATCGCCTCGCCGCCGCCGCCGCCGACGACGACTCGGCCCGCCGTTCCTCCATCGAATCGAGCGCTTACAAAAGAACACGGAAACGCGCACGATGGGCTCGAGAGAACGAACCGCACGACCCGTCGGTGCATGGGACACGACAACGGCGCCGTTGGCCCACGGACCGCACGCTACGAGGTTTCCGCGACTGCCGTCCTCTGTGCAAGTATTTACACCAGAAAAAAATAAGAAAAAAAGCCTGCCCCCCACCCCTTCTCCCTGTAATTAATGAGTCTCATTAGTTTCCCTTTGAAACGGTTCCAAGACAAGTTGAAAGCGCAGAAGCTCCAGGAACATGGATCAGGCGGTCTTCGGGGGAGGTCTCCTCTTCGCCCAGATAGCCACCCGGCCCAGTCGCGTGACCTCCGATCTAAAAAGCGTTTGCTCGTTCAACGGGGAAAGTAATTCGTCTATAAAGACGGAACCTATAGACGCATATGTTTTCCTTCTTTCTTTCTTTCTCTCTTAATCACTAGAAGAAGAAAAGAGAAATTGTAAATGAAGTTATGCGAATGTATGTGGACTTCCTGTCTACTGGCTAGGTCTTAAATATGCGGGTTTCACATGAGCCATTAGAGGAAAGACAATAATGAAAATCAGCGGTTCGCGTCTCTATTTTCACCATTTGAGGTTGACATCCTTGTATTTTTTTTAATAAACTCAATTCAATGCGTTCCACAAGTCACGCGTTTGCTTGTCGACTCTACAAACGCCTTCAAAGAGCCCGTGTGGCGGGTGTATTGGTAACACTGCTGATTTCCAGTGGTGTACATCACTTCTACCACGACAGCAGCAATGGCGGCGGCAGCAAAAGCGGCACCCGAGCGGCACCGGCCTCTACCTCAAGCACGTCCGAGCTGTGCCACGACAGGGTGGACCTGGAGCCCCTGCTATGGGTCTGCCCGCAGTGCTCCGGACCCCGGACCCGAGCTCTCGCCAGACATGAGCGAGGTATCAGCCCCACCCCGCTTCACGCCTGGCCCTGTTCGGGACCCTCCACCACCTCAGCGGCTGTCATGGAGTTCTCACAGTCGCTGCTCGACTTCCTCCAGAACCCGACACATCTCTAGCGCCGCAGTCTGTAACGGGTATTCTCAATAAAAACGAAAGCAACGTCCCTTCCCGATCCCCTCCCCCCCCTCCCCCTCCCCCCAATTCACCAACCACAGCAGCAGCACAGAACGTGGATTACAACGTGCCTTCAATCAATCATCATTTAGACGCCTGATTCTTACTTAATCAAATCCGCAAACAAAATTAAAAAAAAAGGATCCATAAGGTGAAATAACAAAATATAATCTTACAGAAGTTGCAATACAATCTTGAAACACAAATCAGGTTGAGACTTTATGTCGGCCTGATTTACTTGGTTTGTTACTCACACCGAGAGAACAGATAAAGCGGAGCTCTAATCTGGTTAAAACATCAGGCGCGCCACTTTGTTGAACCTGTATAGTTATTTACGCAAAACAACATCTAGCCACAATAAAAAAAAAAAAGGCGGCGTTAAAACTTGCCAACTTTATTTCGTATATTTTGCTTCGTTATTTCTCTCGCGCCCCATCCACTCGTAAGACAATACGTGATCGGATCAAAAAGGCTATTGAATCTGCACGCACGGAAACGATTCCCTACGCTGCTGAGTAAGATGCTTGCCACGTATTTCGAGGGGCTGCCGGTAAATCGTGTCCTGGACTCATAGACCACGCAGCGAACGCCCCTTTTTTTATTATTTCGCAAGGTGCGTGGCACTTCGTCCTCAATATTCCGCCAAGATGTACGAGGAACACCAGGTTTCGCCCAAGTCCTCCATCTCTCGTGTCAGGAGAAACCAGGGAGCCCGAGACCATTTAGGGACAATCGGAGGGAAATACCAAGAGGGTGCGCATACATTAGAAACCGCGCGCGCGCGTCAGCGCCGCACAAATATGTTGCTCACTCCATCACGTCTACTTAAGACTTTTAGCCCCTCGAGCAAACGATGCCGCGATTGCGAAAAAAAAAATGCACATCTTGTTTCGAAACAATTCGCCGATTCGGGTCAAAGCTCAGGTGAACATGCGCACAGGTAGGAAGCCGTGAAGTTCCCGTCCCATATAGCCTGGCTTAAGACGTTGTCACTTTTGAAAGAAGCACTCGCAGGGTGAGAACGAAAGGGATAATCCTTCAGTTGTCCCACCTCCAGCGCGAACTTTCTACCACCGATAACAGTGCGACGTCTCGCGAGCCTCCAGCGTGTGTGCGTAAAGCCAAAGCACGTTCGAAAGCGACGAGCTTTTGCTGGAGGCGGAGCACGGGGGATCCGTGAGAGACGCCCTGCCGTTTTCATCTTGTCAGTGAATATAGTACCTAACGGCATCAAAAACTCTCCGTTGTCCTTCAAAATATACACCTAAAAAAAAAAAAAAGGTTGGGGAGAAGATATAGATACGATTTATTTGGTGCAGTCATAAATATTTATTACTTACACGACAGCGCTATGATCGGTTCCTAGCCTGACGCCAGAAAGCGAATGTTAACTGAAGACTGGAAATGAAAACTTTCGCATCCAAGCGAGGACGAACCCTGTTCCCTCAACGGTCAAGCGACCGCGATAACGAGGGAAAGATCGTCGACGGCGGACAAAGAAAACCGGCGTTTATTGTGCTACATCGTCGCCTGCTCAAAAAAAAAAAAAAAAAAAAAAAAAACTTTTTTTTTTTTTAATTTTTTGATTTTTAAGCATACAAGAACTCGGAAAAGCGTGGCCCCGGATAAGGTTACCTACATTGCCTTTAGAAAGAACTCTTTTCAGAAATCGGCGAAGCAGCTCGCGATCTCGACTCTGCGCGTGTTCATGGGCGGTAGCTGGTTTGCCGATTCTTTGAAGGAGTTTGTTCTGAAGGCCTTTTCAACGACCGTGTCCTCAAGTATTTCCCCTACTCAAAGGCCAGTCGATGACAAAACAACCCAGATTTAGTTTCGTTAACCGGCATGAACTTTCCAACATACTCCGTTTCGTCGGCACGATAATTCCAAATAGGGGTGATTTCATCTCGAATCGTGCAAGAAAACATTACGGGTCCTCAAAAAATTCGGTCAAAAAATATATGTGGGTGGAAAATATGTGACTACAACAAAACTGCAAACTAAAACTACTAAACTTTTTCTTCTTATTTTTTTTTTTTAGGGGGGGGGGGTTGTTTTTGAGTTTTGTGTTTTGAAAGGACAGAAGGTAGGTCTTGCCATTTTTGCAGTTTTCACGAGTTTTGGAGTCTCGCAACTTTTAGATTCTTTTTTTTTTTTTTCACAACAATAATAACTTTTTTTTTTTACTGCTTTAAGACTTCGTACAGAAGGGTCAAAGTTCTCTACAAGTGTGTTTTCTCAGTTTATTTTATGAAATAAAACTTCTTGAATTTTGCACCTTTGACAATAACGGGCCAAGTTTGAATCGAGCTAGCTTTCGATGTACAATTATATAAGGCATAAGAAACATATAAAATGAAAGACTATTTAAAACTTATAAACTTGTTAGTTTAAGTATAGTTTATGTTGAATAAACAACACTGTTAACTCGAGAAGAAATGCTAAAAGTACAAAGGTCAACGTCATTTTAAAAATATTGGTATTTCCTATTTTTTTCAGTTTTTTTTATGTGAAAAGATTTTATGTAATACAGACATTACGAACCGCTTTTTTAGAATGTGTGGTGGTTGTGTCTATACGAGATCAACATCATAAATCCGTAATGTCACGCGGTAGGCCATCTGCAGTGGGGTGCGTATTTAATTACTCATGTCACACAAGCAGACTTGTACCGTACGGTACTCACTCGAAGTAATTACATTACTTGCAATCAATTACTTGTCAGAGTAATTTCGTAATCATTCAATTACATTTATAAGGAAGTAATCACAGGAGTAATCTGACCACTTTTGGAAGTACTAGCATTACTTGTAAGTTATAACCGTTACTATTTTAACGTTCTTTGGCCAGTTGTTGCGGATTTCGTGAAGCCGGATTAAGCTTCCCTGCTAAGATTTTCGCATGAAAAATTGATGTCACGTGACCAACACATAAATTCCGTTTCCACGCTAAATTTAGAGGGGAAATTGACGTCACGTGGCTTGATGTCACGTGACCTACACACCAATTCAGCTTCCCCGCCAAATTTAGCGGGAAATTTACATTACGTGACACCGATTGCATAGCGTTGCAGCCACGAGGTGCAGCTATCGTTAAACGTTTGTAGTGCTAGAACGTCTCACGTATCCAACAAAATTGCCTAGATTTTTGCCATACATTTTTCCTTTGTTTCCTTCCTAATGGCGCCCTTTGCTTGTACAAGTCTCCTACCAATAGGAAACTTGTTAGAGCTGTCCGCGGGGCAGCTCGCTAACTCGAACCAAGTCTTCGACAGGAGGACGATTGACCATAAGTGGTGGATGAAGAAGATAAGTCATTTATAATTCGGTGATACCAATCAAATATTGGACAGCACGAAAAACACGTTTTGAAACCGACAACAAAAAATCTGCTGTTTTGAATATACAGGGTGTTTTTTTTAGCTGCACCAAATTTTCAAAAAAAGGGAACGTGAGATAGAGTAATTTAAACCCTGGGGAAGTGTTAATGGCCATGGCGGCCTCTAGAAAACAGGTAAAATTAGGTAATTAGTTAGCTAATTAACTAAAATGTTTTAACTAACTTTTTAATTTTTCACTTGAGGGCACATAATGTATTTAGAGAATTGAAGCCCGACCTCAATATGGCCTTGCCCTGCCATCAAAGTTTGATTAAAAAATTTGTAGTAGGTGCTACGGGGTCAAGAATTTTCACTTTGGTACACGGCGTCAAACCGAAACTAAGCGAGAAAGAGCGCCGGTAAAGTTTTCGCTCCGCCCTTTCGGGCATGCGATTCGTCATTATCGCGTCCGGCTCTACTTGCGGCGAAGCTGGCTGCGATAACGACGATCCACGCGGGCCGGAAGGGCGGAGCGATAACTTTACCGGCGCTCTTTCTCGCTTAGTTTCGGTTTGACGTCGTGTACCAAAGTGACATTTCTTGACCTCGTAGCACCTACTACAAATTTTTTATCCAAAGTTTGATGGCAGGGCTAGATTATATTGAGCTCGGGCTTCAATTCTCTAAATACATTATGTGCCCTCTAGTGAAAAATTAAGAAGTTAGTTAAAACATTTTAGTTAATTAGCTAACTAATTACCTAATTTCACCTGTTTTCTAGAGGCCGCCATGGCCATTAACACTTCCCCAGGGTTTAAATTACTCTATCTCACGTTCCTTTTTTTTTGAAAATTTGGTGCAGCTAAAAAAAAACTGTATAAAGAAATCGGAAAAGTAACGCTTACTTTTTTCAAGTGACGGTCAATTGATTTTTTTTTCAAGTAATCGAGTAATCTAATTGAATCCGTTTTAACCAAAAGTAATTGTAATTGTAAACGATTTTTTTTTTTCGTGTAACCTGTACAAGATTTGCACACGAGGTCTTGTCGCCTTTGTTTTCGAGAAGACGTCGACAGGGGTGCGATCATCGCGCACTAACACAAGCGGTCAGAGGCCCTTTAAAAATCATTCTAGCCCCTTTTACCGCATGTGCCGAGTTCAGCTCAGCCGATATCGGTTTATGATGAAAATGCCCATTTCGTGCCATTGAAGCCGTAATTCTACGATTGCATAGAATGCACGGCTTACATTGACGTCATATCAGCTGCCATTGCGGCGGCCTGGCTACCGATGAGTACCTTGTGCAGCATGCTAAATGCTTTTGCGGTGTAGCTTTTGCAGCCTACAAAAGGTACGCGCTGAACCTAAAGGCCACCACAGTAGCAGCTGCGTAATGTCAGTGCAAGCAATGTATACGAAGAGGTGAACAGACACACGGTATAGTAACCTTCCATTTACGCCGGTGGTGGATTCCCGATGACAGCGGCACAGCTCCCATTAACGCGCCGCATTTATAGAGCTGCCGGCATACCATTCCTGTACACAGCTCGTCACATGCATGGCGAGCGCACGACCAAAGTAGACGGATGCATCGCGAGGGCTGTCAACCTCGCGTAAAATACGAGCACGGGAGGGGGCGGCTTAGACCGGCGCATCCCGACATCTCAGCAAAGCTCTCTTGCATTGTGTACCGCGCTGTGCCTTGCATCGAGTCCCGCCTCGTTAGAGCTGTCCGCGGGGCAGCTCGCTAACAAGGTGATGCGGAGTCGAAGTCACGGCCGCCGAGGGAACCTCCGGGTGTCGGGGGCTGCGCTCACGCGTTTGCGTGCGGCGTGTCCGGGACTTGACCCCCGGGAACCCGCGACCCGTCGGGCACCGAGCCTCGCGTGTAGGCGTCCCGAACGAGCGGGCGCCGCGGGGCGGCCGCGCCTCACGCCGCGTGACATCCAAATTGCATCCCTGCAGCCACGCTCCGCACACCTGGCTCCCCTTACGCGGGCGTAGGTGTGAGGCCGGGGCGGAGCGAAGGCACGCCACCTTGGCCTGGACGTCAGGCGCCGCGCAGCTCGGCCGCCCGTCAGTCCGTCATCGAGTCTTCCGGGTCTTCGTGAACGCAGCACGAGCGAGCGGTCCAGCACGCCTCGCGCTGCTACGGTTCCGTTCGGGGCCCGACCTCGCCTCCTCGGCAGCGCGATGAGCGGGTCAGGCTCGGGAATTTGGGAACCAGATCGTGGGGCCCGCCCAAAGTCGAACTGAGCTGGCCTGCAAACACTTGCCCAAATCGCGGCAAATGAGAGAGAGCAAAACCTATAGGGTCAAGCTACAACTGTCGAAGAATATGACTAATCATTCGAGAAAAATTATCGGAGAAGGAGGTGCTACATTCTGAAACAGATGAAGACCTGCACGCCTGATGTGAAGAGTACCAGTTACAAAGAAAACAGGGGCATTCGCTTTCGCAGTCGCAAATAGACTAATTTGTGTCTTTCCGCAAGTTCTTTTGGCCGGCAAGTTCCAGCTAGATCTGTTACGCCGGCGATGATGAACGGTTCTCGATTATGGAGCTAATCGACCGCACCCAGACCATGCTGAGCGACGACTGCTCGCAGGCGTTTAGTTGGCCTCGGGAACGAAGTATTTTAACGCGTTCATAAATGTACGACGGGCCAAATGATCTCGCGGAGCGATGCTGATCTCCTGATAACATTACATTCCCATCACCGTTTGGTGCGCATTGTGATGAAAAGACTCGAAACTTCGAATCTCATGCTGATCGGAACCAACGTTTTATCTGCTTCGAATGTGCGTGCGTCAAAACGCCACCACACATAGGCAGGTAATTCAAACTTAACGACATACGACTGTCTGATGCGTTCGATTCACCGCGAGAGTGTAGAAGCATTAACGGACAGAACAGTCCGCAGATCCATTTCGTACGGTTTCCACAGCAGACACACTGCCACCCTTGTGCACGCACCACCACAAATACATTTTCATTTTGTTATGTTCAGAAAAACAAGTCGTTCTACAGCGGAAATAAGTCCCAAATCCAAAACAAAAAAACACTGCCTTCTTGTAAAAAAAAACAAAAAAACTGCACACTACGATTTACGACATGACAAGAACTCACCTTCGAGTTTCGCCAATGACACGCTGAGGCTCTTCATGAGTTTAAAGTGCACCTCGTAAAAACCTACAGCTAAAACAAAAATAAAAAATAAACAAAAGTTGAACATTTTTTTAATATAGTACAAAAAAAATTAATAACCGCATTTTGTTTCTTTTCTTTCTTTCTATCAGTATACATTTTGAACTGGCGGTATTGATCCAGGACTTGGAGTATATGCAGCACATTCGTCGAGTCAACTCGGGCACCCCAGCGTGGAATGAAAAACGTGCCCGTAGGCAGCAAAAAGATTTCGCTGCACAAACGATGTTTTTCCACAAGAGTTGCACGAAGCTACACAGGTCTGGATGCTATCCGCATCGCACGTTGGGGTTCAACGACTACTCCCAGTGACGATATCGCCAACTGCATACACGTAAGCGCCACGAGCTATTCCGCGACCGAAAGTTGAACTCCGAGGCCGCCCCAGAAGCCGCAGTGTGTCAAAGGCGAAAAAAAAGAAGAAGAAGAAAATAAAAAAAAGAAAAGAGCCCTGACAGTGGAGGGAGCGTGGCCCAGGGTCCCGCTTAATTGACTCTGTCAAAAATGTGCCGTGTGCGTCGATGCGGCCCTTAGGCGCCCTTATTAACTGCATGATCGCTATCGTACTTTCACACGCAGGCGGCGGCGTTATCCCCCCAAAAAAAAAAAAAACAAGCAAGCGAAGCAGCCGAAAGAAGGCCCTAGAGCCTGCAGGATTCCGGGTAATTCCGCGCTCGCAGCACAATAAAGGGCGCGAGGAGGCGGGGGAGCTCCCAAACACGAAGGCAAAAGAAGAGAGCCGCGGGTACAACTCTCGGGCATCTCTCGCTCTTTTTCTCTATGCAAGATCAAAGGGAACGTAGATGGAGTCCTGCCATGCCCCGGGGCCGGCCGTGGCGGAGAGAGGAAGGAAGAAGCCGACCGGCGGCTGCCCCGGGGCCAGAAAGCGGCCGACGAGAGGACGCCAGCAAGAAAAAGAAGCTGCCGCCTTCGCAAGACAACGCGCCGCTCTCGCGAGGCCAGAGCCGCCGCCCGCGGGCCCAAACGTTGGAAATAACGTGGCCCAGCGCCTCGGGCAGGACTTCCTCTCTGCACACGCCGACGACGTCGATGCCGGCTCGGCTTTGCCCGCTTCCCCCTCGGCTGCCGCCGCGGGACAAAGTCTTCTCCAGCTTGTTTGCTTTTCTTTCTCTGCGCTGGTTCTCCGGCGACTGGAGCTTGAAAGTGGAGAGGGACGCTAAGGACATTTTTGTGTCGACACGAGCTTAGCACCAAGAAAAAGAAGAATGCCCCGTGGTGATGGAATTTAAGTGCCGGTTCGGGCCGGTCTTCCTTCCTTTGCACGACGTCGCCGAGGGGGTGCATGTTGAGGGCGTTTGGTCGAAGCCTCGGTCTGCGTGGACGGCTGGCTCCTCCTGTACTCGTGTAATCCAAACGACAGAAATGGCACCTCGCCAACGAGCGCGCTGCGAACGTAGGTTCACGCGACACACGTGTTCACTTTGTCTCTATGAGATTCGAAGTAAATGGTCAAACTAAGGCATTGACAAAGCGCACACGAAGTTCCACGCCTTTTAAAATTTTGCTTTAGAACTGTTTAGAACAGTTACAGTGATGGAAGCGGCATTTGACCGTTTCTGTAGCAGGCAAAATATTGGCTCTGGAGCAGCCACTGATGCTTTTGGAGCAGATAACAACAATGTTGGCACATCACTCAAAAATAATGAAAAAAGCGACTGCATCGCTAAACGCGTTCATCTCTAATAATGGCGGTTCCTCTTTGATACTGGAGTATATTACGCATTACCTTTTGTAACAGAAATAGAAACTGCGTAAAACGAACACCGATTTTATTTTTTGAAATAAGGATCTGGTCGAAGTAAATTCCATTTAGAACAGATATTTAAAAAAAAATTAGGATTAATTATAACGCAACACTTCAGCTGGGATAAAGCCTCGCTCCTCTCCCTTTTTTACACTCAGTAGTTTATTTAGCCCGTAAATGTAAATAGAGTTTCTGTAAAATTCCAGCAAAACCAGCATATCCACTAACACGTCTATCAATAAAAATACATACCCCAAGTCTTATGAACCTACCAAAATCAAGCTTTTAATACCAAAAACTGCAAAAACAACCATCCGCAAATATAAAAGCCAACACTTGTGCTTTTAATGTGACCATGCACTTTAGTGGTGTTTGAACTAGAGTTGAGTGAACGTTTGCTGCTCTTTCGACCGACAGCTGTACGGGAACAACCTTGACTACCACCGATGAAAATATAGACCCACATTCTTTTTTTCTCGGCACAGTTTCTTAAAATTAGAAGGCAACCTACAATCAAGATTAAAGAAGGTAGACCTGTAACAGTACTGAGCACAATTTCCGAGTCAATCGCGCCTAACCCAGGCGCTTCCCCGTGCCAGCCGCTGCTCCTAGCATTCCGGTGCAAAGCGGAGAAACTCGACGCGCGTGCTCTGGTGACATTCGGCGAAGGTTGCCGCGAGGGACGCAAGTGCCACGGTACTCTGCTGTAGCCACGGCACGGTACAGAGGCGTCGGAACTATTCAGTGAGATGGGGTTCGTCTCTAGTATGGCGGGGTTTTCATGAACAAAAAATTGTTAAAATTGCAATAAATATTTTTTCCATTGATTGCAAGGATCGTAAAAATTGATCAAACCACCTGCCGTATTTAAAAATGAATATAGTGATAAATAATAAATATTTTCTAGCTATAGTGATATTAGTCCGATTTAAATAAAATAAATCCTAACTTAAATTTTAAAAAAAGTATATTTTTTTATTTAACATTTTTTGCTACTTCATCCACAGCAGAGCGACCTGATGTGAAATGTGAACACTGCGTGAGACTGTCAACAAAAACTAACGATTCGTTTCTTTTTTTATTTTAGTGGTTGCAATTAAAAGTTCTAGTGAGGTGGAAATTGCTCATTCGGGGCACAAACATAGGCGATAAAACTTTGACGCTGATCAACCATCTCTCTGACCAAAGTGCGAAAATTTACTTGCCGCTAACTGTGTTGCACGGTGTACCGCCTGCTTGAGAGGCGTTTAGAACCTTGGTAGTACTACTGCTATTAAATGATAACGACTATTTTAAATAATAACTTAATTCGAGGTGAGCTTTTCTCCGGGTCTGTCCAAAGACTGGCGAGTTTTTCTCCGGACCCACACAAAGTGGGTGAGCTTTTCTCCGGCGAGCTTTTCTCCGGGATTCATATAGCGGAGGCCACAACGGATCGCGTGTAGAGTTGCCGGGGGGACTAAACGATTTACTAAAGCGTCTCAACACGAGCTTTTTAACTTTCTGACTTGGGCAACGTGATGTTTTCAAGCTGTTACATTATATCAAGAAAGACAGTCTCATTTTAGTTGTCTAATGCGATACGAAAGTCATAGTTTGTGAGTCCCTATCACTCCCGGCACCTACTTTTTTCTTGGAAAAACGCTCCAGGTAGATAATTAGAACAATATTAAATTTTTGTAATATAGGTGACAAAGCATGGCCCAAGATTTGTTCTCTGCTGCTGCAACGAATCTTTTTTAAACAAGTGATATTGCTTGTTTGGAAAATCCATTGAAATACTTGTGCAACCATTAAACTTGGTGATTACCCCACCAAAACTGAAAATAGCTTACACAGGTGCTGAACAATTGCTATTGAGCAATAGCTTGATTGCAATGTTCAGCACCAGTGTATTGTGCTTCAACACAGAACACTGGAGCTTCTCCAACGTTTGGAGCGCCATCTGGTGGAAGGTATATCAATTAACGAGGGAGACAGTTTCCTCCATTGGGAGGAAAAGGGTGGCAAATTCCCTCTTTTTTTAGGGGAGCAACTTTTGCTCCACGAGCAAAAATAGGTGGAAACTTTCCTCCCCTCTTAAGGAGCAAATTTCCTCCCCGTTTTGTAGAAGGAACTTTCCTCCCTTTCTAGAGGAACATACTTTTTTAGAGTGCACGAGAGGAAAGGCACATGCAGATCTTCCATAGGTGCTCATGTTGAGCGAGCGCACACGCTCCCGTATATTTGACTTCATTGCCACAGAACGTTAGGTTCCAAGCTGCAGTGCGGAGCACCGCGACTTGCAGTATAGAACATTTTGCGGGAAAGAGAGGGGAAGGGGGGCAACATAAGTCCTAGACCAGCCCCACGCCAGCCCTCCCCCCCCGCCACCCGCGCCGCCGCCCGCAACAGCACCGCACACGCCCCCCCTCCGCCCCCCTCCCCCTCCAGACGAGTGTTTAGCAATAAACATAAGAGGCCATGGAAACGAGAGCTAAACTGCAACATGAAAACCAGCCCCCAAAACATTCTCAAGAGTTTTGGTGCAGCACTGTGGAAGGCTTTCGCTCATTGCACACAGCCTACGAGATGAAACACCTTTGTTTCACTCCTTGAATGCACCAAGACGCCTATAAAACGACAAAAATACTACAAAATCGTATTTAATACAAAACAAAAACCTCGACACTCAAGTCACACTCTTGGCCGATGATGTTACATGGGAACAGAACTATACCAAACCTATCACCAGTTATCGACAGCTGCATTACTAAACCTGCTGCCGTCGTTAAGTAATCTTGCTAAGATCAAAGCAGAAAGATATAAAAGTGTTGTACGAACCGATTACACGGATGTTTACCATGTAATGGAGCTAGCTTGCTCTTCTAAACATCGGGACCGGACAAACATTTCTGGTCACGACGTCGCACTAATCAGTCCGGAATTGCAGGCTCCGTGAGATGCAGTACTCCGACGGCATCCTTCCACTGCTGCATGGACAGCGTCATGATGAACGCGTTCTCCAAAGGCTTTTCTGAAGACCTCGAACAGCGCCCTGTGATCGACGGGCTCCGCGCAAAGAAGACCGTTCTCGTCAAGGGCGATCCGCACGTGGCCACTGTTCACCAAGAAGGACAAGTGGAATATGTTCTCGCATGTCCTGGAAAACGACTTCGGGTGGATTACCAACTCGTGGTAAGGCAGTGGACGTCCCAGCCGGCCGTAAAGGGTTGTCAGCAGCTCGTGGATACGGCTCACGTCTTCCGTGGTAGTTTCGTGGCTGGTGGCCGTGATCACCTGCAAAGTGGGTTGATCACAACACCCGCAATAAAATTACTGAACACCGAAAATACTAAGACTACAGGTGGGACGAGGGACGACGTACACTTTCTTGAAAGAATGTACGTCGTGCCTCGTCGTATCTGTGTCTTATTCTTGTCCGTGTTCAACTCAACCAACACGCTAATCAGTTTACAATAGAATTACCAGTGCCGCAGAGTCGAGCACTATTTCGGTTCTCGTTCGCGCTTAGTCTCGTTTCATACAAGTAACGCATGTGGGGGGGGGGGTAATTATGTCGACATGAAGCCAAACAGCAGGATAACACACCTAACACACGCAACACTATTCAGTAAGCCATCCCGATCAAAATACCATAAGGAAAAAACAGTTAGGGCGCAGGCGAGCTGGTGTAGGTTTACCATTTTGTTAGACCACCTGAGACTGGGTGGAAGAAACACGACGACGTCTCAAACACAGCTAACCACTTTATTCAGTGCTCCCTCCTTTTATACATCCTGAACCCAAAATCGTCACCATAAAAACACTCCAAACAATGGCACCAAGGGGACAACACGCCTTAACTTCGCAGCCACGCTTGTCTTAAGAAAAAAAAAAAACGAACTCACTTTGATTTAACAAAATTAGTTCAAAGTAATCTTTTTTTAAGACAAGCGTGGCTGCGAAGTCAAGTCGTGTTGTCCCCTTGGTGCCATTGTTTGGAGTGTTTATGGTGACGATTTTGGGTTCAGGATGTATAAAAGGAGGGAGCACTGAATAAAGTGGTTAGCTGTGTTGGAGACGTCGTCGTGTTTCTTCCGCCCAGTCTCAGGTGGTCTAACAAAATGGTAAACCATAAGGAAGTTTTGATGGCCCATCAAACTTTCTTAATGGCCCATCAGACTGATGGCCCAACAGACCGCCCAACAGACTTTATTGATCGGCCCAACAAGCTTACTTGACGGTGTCAGATTCACCATCAAACATTCTCTCACAGTGGCTGACGGACCATCAAAGGCTTCTGTTGGTAGCTCACAGACCGCCAAAACGTTTCTGGTGGTGGCTGACGGACCATCGAAACGTTTTGATGTTGCCCGGGTCAGACCATCAGGATATCTAGATAGCCCATCAAAACGTCAAAAGAGGCTGATGGTGCTTGTCATGACCTGTTTCGGTGGTGGGAAGAACCTGACCATCTTCCGGACGTTCCAGCGGCGGCCGAGAGGGGTGCTAAGTACCTCACGTCGTCGAGCATGCGTGTATTACATCCGGTGTGGAAAGCTGACAGTGGGATGACTCGATAACGGAGTGTTCAATACGTAATAATCCGCCTCAAAATTGTTTTATGATACTCGAAAGGCGACAAGGACGCATTCTTATAGACTCGGATATGTTTTTGCAACCATAGATCTGGTATAAATTGTGTTCTAGTTCGTTGGTGAAACCATTTGTTGATCCACCTTGTAAAGTAGATCATGTTTACGATCTACCAGAGCGTAATAGACACGCAACAGACACCTCTAAAGTTGCACGTTCTGGAGTCTCGGAAGTACCGAGGGGATTAAGCGCCTTTTCTCTTCCGTTTTGTATTTTGCTGTTTAATAGTTCAACGCTCAATAATTTTTAAATAGGATAAATAATATGGCACAAAAACAAAATACTAACTTTGCTTTCAGGTTTCCATGGGAGATTTCGTAAGGTATTCTAAAGCTTCGTGATGTTCCCTCTTTGAAGTAAGGATGGGCACGAAATAAAGTTCATATTTGTCTGTAATTTACTCTGTCTTCTGACGGTACATACGTGTAATTATTAGAAAGTCATACCGATCATTATAACAACTGACCATCAAAACCATCAGGCCGTCAGATGTCCTAATATTTAACACTATGAGTGTTGTATATTAGGACAACGATAATGCCTGCCATTTGATGAAGCGGCTGGAAGGACGGTGTGATAGATATATCTATCACACCATCAAACCAGCCGCACATCAAACTATCAATGTCCCAAAGTACGACATGCCGGCCCACGATGGCCCATCAGAAATTTTCCGATGGTCCTTTTCTGATGGGAATGCGTCACGTCTAACTATGCGCGTCATGCGCGCTTATATTCCGGAGAACGTGGCACCTAAATCTCTGTCCCTCAAACGACGGACAACAGAAGTCCCGTTGAGAGCAAAACTCCAAAAGTCACCTTTCTGGGTACCGTCGGCGCACGGTCCGTCGTCTCGCTCGTGTCAACGGCAGAGGGCACTCGCGGCTGTCGCACTTTGGGTGGCAATTCCCCAGCGGCGCCGTGTAGGTACCACAAGGGCGCGCTCGTTTTCAGAGGCCCCCCGCAAATTTCCCCAACTGAGCCCATGCCTGGCGATCCAACTTGCGGACTCCGGGCGCCACGCCCATAACGGCGAGAGCCCTTCCCGCAAACTCCTTGGCGTTGAAGACCAGCAAGCCCACGGGCAGGGTCGCGGCGCACTTCCGACCTTTTGCCGCCACCGCGAGCATCAGCCTAGAGTCCAGGACGGCCTCTTGCGTCCTGGTGACTTTGGAGAAAAGCTGCCTAGCCCTGTCGAGTGCTTCGGTCAACCCTGCAGCGTCATCCTGGTCGTCCTGCAACAGGCTCTCGTTGATAAGGTTCCGGTAGGCGTGCCGCAGTTCGCGTCGCGCTTTCTCCTCGTTCTCCGGGGCATCCGATGGGCCGCTGTCGTCGGAGCAGGAGGGCTCGTCGACCATCGTCGCCCCAGAGCCCGTCGAGTCCTGAGAGGAAACACTGTTGTGAGCTGTGCGGGGAAACGATGCCGCCACGAAAGCATATCCAGCGCATCTGCGTTTCGCGGCTCCTACTATAGAGTTCTAATGTTCACAAAAGAAACTAGACCTATACAAATACCGGACCGCGCTGAACAGGCTTTGAATTCCACCGTGTTTTTCTTAAGAATGGTGATATTCGACGGATTTGAACTATACTTTATTCGACAAAGGGGGGGGGGGGGTAGGACGTTAATTGAGGCGCATTTCCACAAACAGACAATGTCGGTTTAACCACACTTTCTACAGAATTTCTATAGAGAATAGCGTGTATACATAGTTTTCACGTGACGTCATTGCGCCCTATTCCCGCCCGCCGGTTGCCATTCCAGGTACTGCTCGTTCGCCGCTCGGCTACGACGTCGCTACGTTGTGTGTATCGCGCGTACGTTACAGCGTCCACGTGCATGGCTGCAACATGAAGTTTCCTTCCGAAATGCAGGATCACTGAACTGAACATTTTAACTCAAAATGTTCATGAAATGCATTATGCAAACCGGCAAAGCTCGTTAAGGACGGAGGTTGTTCACCGCGTTCTTAGCCCAGACGCTGGGCGATCACCTATACTCTGTTTCATACATAGTGTGCAACGCTGTCAAAGCTACTGGCGCGAGCGCGTGACTTCATCTATGGTTTTGTTTGCGCGAGAGCGCGTGCAAATGACCTGCAAGATAAAACCCATGCTCGCGCCAGTAACTTTGCCAACGTTGCACACTAGGTATGAAACAGAAGTATACTCGGGGTTCGTGTCGCATTTGAAGTCGAAGGTTCGCCTGCACGTTAAAAGACGCGCCTGTACTTGAGGCATTAAAAATCACAGCATTTGAGCTATTTTGTGCGCATGCCCTGTACAGCTTTTGATTGGCGTTTGTTAAAGTTGTGTTTGATTTTTAGGCTCATCCTCCTTTCCTTCTTTTTTTGGTCCTTGAGTGCGCAAGCGTATACTGCCGTGTTACGATCAATAAAATGTAGGTTTGAGTCGGCGCTCTGCCTGCGTCTCTTTTCGTTCGATGTCTCGTACTTTGTGCTGTTTATTTCTCAAATATGTACCAACTTGCCCGAGCTTCAACTTGAGCAGTACAAACTCGCGCCGCCGCCGAAACACTATCAACACCAAGCGGGCTACGAACGCCACAGAGATAAGGAAGCTCATCGACAACGGTAAAAGCAAAAAAGAGCAGCAGCGGCTGTCCGTACTCTACTAGCAGGTTTGTCAGTCCCAGCAGCGTGACACCATACCAGACACTAGAAAACTCTCTTGGCCGCTGTGACAAAGCGCACAAAGTTCGAATGTAAGGTTTCAATAATTCATGTATACTACGGATGACGCTTGTATTTCCTTACAGGTAATGAAGAAACAAGGTTCTTCAAATCCTTCCGGTGTTTGCGAGCAAGAGCTCTGGTGTTTCTGGGACAGCAGTTTTTGAGCGCTCAAATTCTTTCTCGGACAGCAGTTTTGTGCGCTAAAACTTCGGCAAACAATGCCGCCTTTGGAATGACTAGTGGGTAGACCTAAGGCTATAGCCGCCTTTGTCTCCACTGCACTCGTCGAACGCGTTCGAATGCGAGAGCCAAACGCCGGACGCGGGCGTTCAGCGTTCTGACGCGTTCGACGGGTGGAGTGGAGACAAAGGCGGCTATAGCCTTAGGTCTACCCACTAATCCTTCCAATCAGTGCTCGGCGTTCTGACGGCACAGCGCACTCTCGTCCCCTCCTCTTCCTTCAGCTTCTCGCGGCGCATGTATGTACAATGCGCCAGTTCTTCGCTTAAAAATGATAAATCCTGAATATTACTTTCAGGTTGTTTTACAAACATCCATCGAAACATGCCCTCGCCACATGCCGCGTGGACATACGCAGATATCACAAAAATACCATCGACGATTGGGCTAATTGGTTCGTTCTTCAGAGTACGAACACCGCAACGACATGGGCAGAGTAAAGAAGACCGACAAACTTCGACATAGTTGTTTGCCCGTCTTGTTTTGTTCTGTCCGTGTCGTTGCACTGTCCGTACTTTTAATCCCAAATACGCGCGCCCCGAAACACTCATAACTCCAGTAATACATTGATGTTGACAGATCCACCGCGTTATATGCCCTATATTGGAAAGGCAATCATTTCAACGAGGACCACCTCAGCTGTTAAAAGGGTTACAAGTTAAAAGGTATGTTGCTTTTTTTTTTCTCTCCAATATTTTATATAGAATAGGGTTTCTAGGGTTGATTGACTGTACCCCAAATTACAAATCACTAGATTAGGCAATAATTATTTGATACAGTCCCCAAAACAGCCTCTGCAAGTAAATTTCAACTTTGTATGAGGTATAGCTTCTCGGCACTGCGTCGTTTAATTCTATCAAATCATCTATAGATGTTATATAGAAATAAGGCGACTGTAAATCCATCGAAGGAGGCAATAGATATTCTATAGCATTTCTAGCGTCTGTACTCTATAGACTTCGGTTGAAAGGAAGTCTGTAGAAAATCTATCTAAAAATGTCGATACGACGTGACTGCACATGAAGTTCAAGGGAACATGAAACTATTTTTCTACTGTCGCTAAATACCACTCAGAATTACTCCCTGACGTTCATAACCGAATAAACTTGCCTTAGTTTTTCTTTCTAAGCAATGTCAATCGGCAAATAAATTCGAGAAAATAAGCATCGTTCTCAACTCGGGTCTGAACAAGCGGCCACGTGGCCTGGTGCCTATCCTCTGCCGCCAACGTTAATCGTACCCACGCGCTGGAGTCGGCAAAGTATAAAACACGTACTGAGCTCCAGGCAATGATAGAGTTCGGCTATTCTCATCACCGCAGTGGTTGGACACGAGCACTACCCGACTGTCCGCCGAGGCATTGATTTTTACGAACCGAAGTCGAGTGCCCACTCAGTTCTCGTGTCGAATCCTTTGAGCCGCGCTCGACTGTCGTCAGGTGGGTTCTATCGATTTCACAATTACGTCATCAAGCTTTGCGAAATTGAAGCAAGACTTAAATACCATATATATATAAAAAAAGTTTTCATCGTTAACTAGCAAGTGTTACCCACGTTAGCGGACGATGGTTTGTTGCATGAAATCACACCTACGATTCTTGGTCGAATGACGATTTACGATTTCAATTATGGAACAGTACTGGAGCCTCTCGTATTAGCTTGTCCAGTACTCGTTCGAGAAGGACCATAGAGGAACACTCGCTAAAATGTCGTCCGACGAAGCGACTTCTATTCGCTAAAACGTACAGTGGTCACCAAACTTACCCGGAATACGCGAAAGGTGTCTTATGTCATGGGAGCGTTATCCTGGCGGCAGCCGAAGAACTGCTCCATGACGTATCGCTCAATGGAACAGCCCGAGCAGTGGAGGCCGCTCGCCGCACCGTGGACACCGCAGCAATTTTGCCGGCCGGCTAATCTACTTATCGCCACCTTTTCGCACGGAGATGCACAGGTGGTTGTCGAAACAGGGGTTGGGTCATGACGTAAGCATTTGATGTTTCTTCTGACTGAGGCGAAAACCCTAGATCGCCTCGCAGGAAAAATTGCTCGTGTTGTTCCCGGTTCAACAGCGATTTCGATCATTTCGGCCTTCAGCCAGCGGCCTCCCCTGCTCGGGCTGTTCCACTGGGCGCCACGTCATGGGGCAGTTCTTCGGCTGCCACCAGAATAGTGTCCTCGTGAGATAAAACACCGTTCCCGTGTTCCGAACAAGTTTGGTGAGCACTGTACTATCAGCATGTAATGAAACGCGACGCCTTAGGTGCCTTCGGTACATGCTGCACCATCTGGTGGCGATGAAACTGTGCAGTGGAAAGAGGCAGAGAAGGGGCTGCGGTGTGCACATCGGAGCAAGCACGGAGCGCTCCTCCCGTGACGTCATCGCTGGAGGCTATTGAGTCGGGCCGGGTGCCTCGGGGTAGGGCTGATATGAAGGCATCGCGCGCGCATATACCGTAGTAAAACCAAGTTTTATTGATGCAAACATGTTTTATCTAGAAAGTCGTTTAGAAATAACAGACGGCCTAGGAAACAAATTTCGTTGCGCGGGAAGTAATTGGGCGCCGCGGAACAGCGCTGCCATGTAAGCAAGCGAGTGTATTTGCAGCTATGAGTTTCTATTAACGCAGTCATGTCTTACTAAAGAAATGAAAAAAAAAACGCAGGCGAGCTGGTGAATGACATTCATAGTAAATAAAAAAAACATATGAATGATAAAGGAAACAAAGAAAAACTGACAGAACAATGAAGACTTCGTTGTTCTGTCCATTTTTTTATTATTATTATTCCGTGTCCGGTTTACTATGAATGTTTTATTACCTCGAATGATAGCAATACACAGCAAATAAGCTAGCAAAGTGTACAGAGGCAAATTATTAGGACATAGAAAAATTAAGGCGCAGTGTGGAAATATGGCTTTGCTTTTAAGCAAACTTCTTTTGTGCTGTAAATATTGCTAGGAAAGACGGATATTTTACACACAACAATACTAATAAAATGGCATGCCACCGAGTGGTGCGACATGGCAAAACAGTTTATAGTAAAAATGCAATGGATAAAGAACCAAACGCTCACGGAAAGTATTGCCTACCAAATCAATAAGTTACTGTTGAGCAATTTTGTCTTTCCAGATAAAACATAAAAGTTACTTTATTGAAGGAAATAAAAAGGAGGGCGAATGAATTTTGGAAATTGTTCTCTTTGAAATAGTCGAAGTCGACCTCAATATTCCGTGTTTATTACCCAAAATCAATTCAATTAATTAAATTCGTCGCGGTTTTACTACTCAGACAAATAAACCCTTAGCATGTTATCACGTGTCGCCCAGAAACATACTTATTGAGTCAAATGGCTATCTTGCACCGCAACACACAAACATCAACAGAATAGGTAGCAAACCTTTTCTGAGGTAGCTCCGTCAAGAGACTGAGGTCTTGATAAAGACAGGGATACAGACGCATGATTCTACAAGCAAATGGCATAAAAAATTCTCGATTTGATGCCTCTTGACATCGCTCGAGACTTCATGAAGTCTCTCGAGCCACAGCCAAAACAAAACACGTACCGAAACGGTAGTATAAAAATATATATATATAAAAAAATAGACGTACTCGCACACATGACATTAACGGGAGCAAGCCACAGATGCTGCATAACGGAAAGTACTTGTGGAAGCCGACAGCGCGTTCAGTGATGGAAGCGGAATTCGACCCTCTAAAGTATTGGTTTGGAGCAACCACTGACGCGTTTGGAGCAGATGCCAACATCTGTTAGCACATCACTTAAAAATGAAAAAAAAGTAATTGCATCGCTAAATGAGCTTATCTTTAATAATGACTCTTTGATACTGGAGCATATTACGTATTATCTTTCGTAATAAAAAATAGATAGGGCGCCAAGGGAACACAGAACTTTCTTCTCAAAATTAGGGCTCTGGTCAGAGTGGGTTCTGATTACAATGGATAAAAAGAAAAAGTATGAAAATGAATCGTAGTGCAAAGCTTCAATTGTGATAAAGTTTCTCTCCTCTCCCACTTTTACACACAGTAGATTTAGCCTGCAAATATAATTTCTCTAAAATGCCGGCAATAACCAGCATATCCGTTAACACGTTTACCTACCAAAAAGCGTCCCCAAACCTACCAAACTCAAGACTAATCAGAGCTGCAAAAACACTCACCCACAAATATTAGAAAAAAACCTACACGTATGATTTACAAGTGACACTGCTCTTTAGCGGCGTTGGAACCAGGGTAAAGTCGAAGTTCACTGCTCTTTCAATCGACAGCTGCACGGAAACTACATTGACAAAGTTGACTACCGTATTTATTCAAATATACCCGCGATTTTATTTTTTTACTTTTTTCTCGGCGCAGCTTTTTAAAACTTGAGATCAACCTACAATCAAGACCGAGGAAGATATAACTGTAATGGTCCTGATCATAATTTCCGAGCCTATCGCGCTAACCCAGGCGCTCCCCAGGTCAGCCGCTGCTCCTAGAACTTCCGTGCAAAGCGGTGAAGCTCGACGCGCGTGCGCTGGTGAGAGGCAGCGCTGAGGCATGCGGCAGACATGATAATCAAGTGATCTCATGCGGATTACAAGACCCCGTTTCTCTTATCACAGTAGCCGCCATACTACAATTTTGCAATATCTTCTCGCGACTTTCTGCTCCTGACATCGCCGACGTCGTTTGGAAATTTAGACGACGTCGGCGATCAACCGGCAACAGCGCTTGACGAACAATCTCTATACTACTTCGTTTCACCTTAAGTCGACGCTACAGCCGACGGTACGAGTCAATGGAACTAATCAAACAGCATCAAAGCGCGACATCATGGCATTCGTAATCTCCATGAACGTGTTCTTTCATGCGACCAATCAGGTGCAGCTAATGCCCCGTGAGTTGCGCTTTTAGTATGCGTTTGTAACTGTGTTCGAGCCTTCGACTGCGCCAGATCCATGCCACCCTTCTCAAAAACGAATACGCTCTTTGACGTCTTTTATCTTGCAAATATAGGACTCGGGTATAACACCAATATCTGTTTATTTGACAGTGCTCGTTCTGACAATTTACAATTAAAACAGCTAATAAAAAAACAGTGGTGATTATGCTTTTTTGAGCCTTCGTGACCATGTATTTTGGTCTGACGCCCATGAAGCGCGCTCTTCCGCTAAACCGAAACCAGGCTCGGTTGGGCCCCGAGTGAGTACTCCCTCGGAGGCAGAATGGAATCGCCCGGGCGCGCGCAGCTCCCGCCGCCGCCGTCTCGTCCACGCGCTCACAGTGGGTCTTTCATATTGCAGGGACTGTACGGCCGATCCGCCCCTTTAGGTTTATCCGACTGAAACGAACGCGTAACAAAACAACAGAACCTAAAGACTCGAACAGAAAAGATGGTCGTCGAAGCTGCAGGTACGAACGCGTAGCTTACACAAAGTGAGGTTCGCTTCTACGTCACTCGGTTATTTTTCTACCATGCCAAAATAAACAGGCGTTGCCTTGGGTCGCCCTATGTTTGCACGAACTCAGCCTCATGTGCCAACCAAAAAAAGGAAGAGCTGCGTGTTCGCACCCGCTTTAGCTGTCGTGAAAATAATAACAAAAAACTAAAGCCGTTTACAACTCCCTGTAATGCCGGATTAGAGCGCAGCTCTTGAGGAGGAGGATGGAAGGGTACTGAGGGATAGGTGACTCGCTGAGGTCACGTGACCTCAGGGGGGGGGGGTGCGCGAGGGTAACTCTCATAACCCTCGTGAGAGTAACTAACCCTCGCAACCCTCGTGAGGGTAACGCTCGTGACCCTCGTGAGGATAACCCTCGTAACCCTCACGAGGGTAACACCCGTGACGTCATTATGGGAAACTACCCATAATGCAACGCGCGAGTTACACCGCTTGCATGCAAGCTTTGCATGCGCGTAGCATGCAACGCGCGGTTACGCCGACGCCGACGGCGACGCCGCTCAAGCTGGAAACGGGCGCCTAAGAGCTGCGCTGTCAAAAGAAATTAAGGAACAGATGTGTGTTGTGTCATTATCCGAAGGACACGGGTGTCCGAAGGCGGCCCCAAGACTTCGTGCAGCCACCGAATACAACAGGGCCGTTTTCTTTTGTTTTGTCATATGAAGGGACGACCTGTGCGGAGAGCAAGTCGTCTGCTTCTATCGCAGTAGCTGCGGTGACGTCAGGGCGACGCCGAGCTCTGATTGGCTTTGATTGAAAGGATAGTGGGTAGATCTTAATGCTAGATGCCTTAAGGTCTACCCACAATTATTATTTTTTCGGTCAGCCAATAAGAGTTTGGCGTTCTGACATCATCGCAACCCCTGTGCAAGCAGACGAACTTGCGGTCCGGATTGCTTCTGCACCGGCACGGGATTAACAGCGACGAGAATCCGGGTCTAACATTAGGATTTATAACTTTCAAAACAAGCCGCCCTCCAAACATTGCCTTCTATTAAATATTAAAATCTGAGGTCGAAAAATAAATAACACGATTAATATAGCTCAAGGGGGCAAACGGCACACAGTAAATTCAAAGATAACCAGCCCTGCAGCAAGATCAACGTTCAAGCTTGTTTACGCAAGACACCGACGTGGGGGTGATATTTTATTTTCATTTGTTTTACACTGAACTTCAACGAATCCGAGCGCGGCCGACGCTGCGAGACAATGGGGCCAACTAAGCAGCGCCGAAAATGAAGCGTCATTGTGTCCCTAAAGCGATTTCGAAAATTTCGAAAAAAGAAAATACCCTTTAGGTTTCCAAATATCATTTACATTGCATATGTTTGCGTTGTCGCACGTGCTTTCGAAATGTTTCAAAACGTTCATTTCACGGGAGAAGGCAGTTACGTCAACGTTGCGCATATTTTTAAGGAAAACAGGTCCGTACGTACCATGAAGCTTTTGCTGAAGAGACCTTGCAACCACGCTCCGCCGCTTAAGCAATTCGGAAGCTACAGTGGGAAAGAACCGGACCAGATTCACCAGATAATCAGATGATTAATTCCATGGTTGCCAACTTGATTCATATTTTCTCGCTAAAATTGGTCATAAGCTTGATTAGTTCTAAAAGTTTTCGACTGATACGAGGTGTGATCAAAAAGCTCTGAGACTGATTTTGTAGCATAAAAAGAGAAGGCAGCACTGCGCTACCCGAGTTTGTTTGACCACTTGCACGAGCATAGAAAGCGAACATCAATTTTACGTCAAACCGGGCATACCTAAAATAGACCACTGAAATGAATTAGAAGGCTTATGTCAAAAGCACTATGTTGTGAGCGGTGTTTTATGTGGCACTCGCGCCTCAGAATGGCAGAAGTGAAGGAGAGGTCGGATAAGGTCGCCCTACCGCTCTTCGTCTTCCAGCGATGTTCTGCCGTTCCTAAGCGCGAGTGCCACTGAAACACTTTGCAGAATTTACTGCTTTTTGACACAAGCCTGCTGCATCATCTCAAAGGTCTCTGTTTTATATTTGCCGAGTTTAACGCAGAACTGATGTTCGCTCTCGCTCTGGTTTGCAGTCTATGGTGACACAATGCAACGAGTTTGTCTTGTAACGAAACTGGTTTATTCAGGTTGCCAGACTGCTCTTTACAACTGGCTTAAACTGGACATTAGATCAGATCTGCATACAGTGCCTGTGCACGTGGTCACGAAAGCTCGTATAGCGCAGCTCCAAATGTTCACAGAGCGACGCCCTTTGGTGCAACGAGACACGAAGGTCCCTTCCTTCGACTGCTGCACGCGCATGACTGTGCTGCCTTCTCTTTTAGGCTTTATCCACGTCATATCGACAACGGATGTTTTTATCTTAAAACGCGCCTGCGACGTTTTTTTGGGAGCGACCACCCTGATGCAAAAGGGTTTTGGTGCTACTGAATACTGATACTGAATCAGTCTCGGAACTTATTGATCACACCTCGTAAAGGAAAAAAAAAAAGTAGGACAATTAGTGACTCGGGAACTGGAAAATATTAGAAAGGTTAGACCCGTTTTAGCAGAGTTGACAAACCCCGGTCTTTTTTAATTGATCTACAAACCAACCGTTGCTAGGGATGTTGCTATGGGGGTACATGGGGTTGGATTTTTGCTTCGAAAGAACGATCGTTAAAAATCGGACGTTGCATTTAAACGTCTAAAATGAATAGACATAGAAATCCCCAATTTCACACTTACCTGTTGCGCGCGCATGTGTGCGCGTGTGTGTAAAACAGGGAACACATGAGCGACAAAAACGGGCGCCGCGCCCCAGTTTTCATGGCAACTTGAACGCACGCTGTGTCGAGCGGCTTGGCATAGCTCCTCGACACAGCGTCCTGGGCTGAAACCAGCGTTGTACACGTTCCTCAAAAAAGAAAGGAACGAAAGCTCGTTCCTCGTTCCTTCTGATTTATGGAACGCGTTCCCGTTACAAGTTCCATCTGAGAGAAAGCAACTTGTTCCCGTTACAGTTAAAAAAATGGAACGAATCGTTACATATACGTAACATTTGTATTTTGCTGATTACCAGATTTGGTTAGATCAAGCAGTTTTCCTCCTTTTATCTATCCCATCAAATGGGAACATACGAATTTATATGTCGTGATGGAAGGGCACCAGCAGAAGAAAACAAGCGGAATCAAGGTTTTATTGATTTAAAAATCTCAGCTTTTAACCGCTTTCATGTTTGTGGTGAACGATCCAGACGAGCCAAATGTACTGTTACCTCACATTGCACAAGCGTTTTTACAACAATCTCACACGTTTCAATCTAACAAAGTCCCTTGTTCGAACTTAACAACAGTTGCTCCTCGATGTTGATGTCCGCAAGACGAACAATTGAAGGAAAGGGTATGCTTTTGGAAAGTCAGTCTTGAAAACTACAATTCCTTCTTCGTGAAGGTCGGATTCGTTGCTCAGTTTGAAGTGGCGGACAAGGGGAGAAGGAATAAATGTTATTTTTTATGTATCTTTTAAGTTACCAATGTTCGGGATACAGGGGTGTGTTCGATGTCTGGTAACCTGTACTTCTGATACAACTGTAGGTCTCGTCGTGGAACTTCAGTGATGGCTGTAGTTGGCCTTAGATCTCTTGTTGTATGGGGATTCGTGGAAGCAAAGAAAGTAGCTGAGTCTGAAACTTCCCTCTTTCTGTGTCTTTTCCTTCGACTAAAAGTTTTACTTTTTGTACCGCAGTCTCGGGCACTGAAAAAAGAATCGATGTCCACTAGTTCTCCCGAACCCGACAGTTACCAAGGCAGGACCACACAAAATAAACCCTCAGATAAGTAACCAAAAAGTCAACGAGCTCTTGCTCTTCGTAAAGATATTGTTTTTATACTTTTAGAATTTCCCTCTTAGAAATAAAATAAAAATTAGCCCACTGGACAAAAAAAAAAAGAAAAGGAACACCGTTTTTTTTTTCAGTAAAAATGTAACTAGTTCCCGTTCCAGTTCCACTAATGCAAAATGGAACGGCGGCGTTCCTTCGTTCCTCCTTAAAGGAACGCGTTCCAGGGACGCCATTCCGTACAACACTGCTACTGATCCACGTCTGGAAGTGCATACAAGAGATATACGAGTGGCACCACCTCGCTGCTTAGGACTGACTAGGGACACTAAAGGGACGAGGAAGACGTCGTCACCGGCGCTTGCAAATATGGTTGGCTCGCTGAATAGGCGGATCCAAAGGTCCCGCAACTAAATAAAAATTTTGTGTGAAACTAATGCATTGTTTGAGAAAGAATTTGGCAGCTATATAGTAACCAGACATGTACAAGTTACTGAATAGAAGTAATTAAGTTAAGTTACTGAGTATTGGCCTCAAAATTAATTTGAGTAGAGTAGAAATTACTCAAATGAAAAGTAATAGAGTAGAATACTAACTACCGTAAAAAATAGCGAATTACTTCTGAAGTTACTTTATACTTTTTATGGTAACAAGAAAGAACGTAGGTTTCGATCCGTTAGGGAAATTCTGCAAGCCAAACATAAAGGGGCTTGTGTTTTCACAGAAATGCTTTCAGAGCTGGTTCTGCTTCTGCGTGCCTAACTGTTTTCTACTTTTTGTTTTTAGGGTCGGAGCTCCTTAGGGTCTAGTCTTGTCCGTCCGTCCGTCCGGCGTCCGTGCTCACATCGATTGCCATCCCATCTGTCTTCTTAAAAAAAAGAAAACATGTTTGCGCAGTCGACAGGTTTCGAACCTGTGCGGGGAGAACCCCAATAGATTTCTAGTCCATCGCCTTAACCACTCGGCCACGACTGCAGGACAAGTAGGGGGCTCTGAGATGTGGTAGTAACTCAAGAGCTGGGGATGTCATGGATGAAACGTTGCATGTAGCCGCTCAACGTCTATACAGGAGAAGGCGCTGCGGTCAAATGCGTATATAATCGCGTTATACTTTGCATGCATTGGATCAACGTTTATAGACGAGAGGGCGCTGCGGTCAAATGCTCAAATGAGTATATAACCACGTTCCATATCACACATTCTCTTTCTGATATGGATGAAAACCGAGCAGACGCCGCTTCGCCCCGATCAACATCATTCACCACGTGGAGATGCGGTCATTTTATGCTCAACGATGTACTGCGCATGTATCATTTCTCCGTTGAGGTTCAGCAATGCCTGAGCTTGAGTTTGCTGGCAGTGTTGGCTTGTTTACAGTGTTGCGTAAATTACATCTAAAAAGTATTTGGAGTAAAATACAAAGTAAATGGGGTGTATGTACTTCAAATAAAGTAGTAAGTCAACCAGGTGCGATGAAGTAAAGCACGAGAAATACAATGTACTTTCAAAGTAAAGTACTTTTTTAACAGAACCTGTCATGATACCCTTTCATCCCCTATACAGTGATCTTTTTTTTTTAACTGGTATGCGTTGCTTCAGGGGTAACCGGTGGTGCATGAGGTTTTTCGGAAATGGCGGCAAATATTCAGTGTTGTAGGCGTTACCGAAAAAATGTAACGAAATACGTTACTCGTTACTTGCAAATAAATGTAACGCGTTACCGTCCTCCGTTACTTAAAAACAAAAGGAACGACGTTACCGTTACCGTTAAAAAGTAACGCACGTTACTTTTTAAATTATGAATTAACACGATTTACTGTTTTGACGGTGCACGTTGCATAAGCGGCATATTTCAAGAAACATGTTCATGCAGAAACTGAACATATTTTTTTTTATTTTACGGTTTCACCTAAATACTCACGAGAAGAAACGCAAAGAAAAATGCAAAAAACTCGAAAATTCACGTAACTTGGCGCCTAAAAACACGAAAGAAATTGAAGTTGTTGTTTTTTTTTCAATTTTTTAATTTCGGAAGAAGTAACAAGTAACGTAACTACGTTACCCGTTACTCGAAAAAAGTAATGTAAGTACGTTACCCGTTTTGTTTTTAAAATAAGTAACAAAAAAGTAACGCGTTACCGGTAACGCCGTTACTTGTAACGCGTTACCGCCATCACTGCAATATTGGATAAAGTCAAGTCGCCACAGAGTATTTAAATTACACTTGCTGACAAACTATCTAACGCAATAAACTTATAAGGCACCTATTTGTATCGGTCTTATAGTCGCCATTACTTCACTCAGAGAAATGACCAGATGACATCTTGAAAGACGATAGCGCGTCTTCACATGACAATACACCTTTTGTTTTCTTTTTTTTTTACAGTTGGAGATTGTATTTTTAAGTTGGGAGTTGTAATTTTCCCGGAAGGTACCAGAAAATATACTTCAGTAAAGTACAAATACATGCTCAGAGGATGTACTTCAAGTAAAGTCCAAGTTTTCTAAATCTACATGAAGTAGTACTTTAAGTACCATGTACTTAAAGTACTTTCCAACACTGCTTGTTTATTATTTCTTATGTAAAAACGTTGGGAGAATTACCATGTTTTCTCGAACGACCTTCGAATCTTGGAAGACCTGTATATTCTGCGTTCTGGGAGGAAAGGCGGCGCAAAGAGGTCACCTTAGCATTACTTTTAAACACGTGATTCTTCAAGTACAGCACAAACCACGGGAGCACCAGATAAGCTTCAGAGGTGGTGCTGCATCTTGTTGTCTCATTTGAGTGTTGGAGAGAAGCGGGGACAAGCCCTTTCTTTAAATGCGTCAAGTCTCCGAGAGCTTTGGGACACGAAG
Organism: Ixodes ricinus; assembly: GCA_037355805.1. NCBI lineage: Eukaryota > Metazoa > Arthropoda > Arachnida > Ixodida > Ixodidae > Ixodes > Ixodes ricinus. The sequence goes on along the minus strand of JAZHYW010059230.1, from coordinate 159,356 downwards.
AAACGCCAGTCTTCGGCACTAATTCCGCAGTTACTCCGCCTCACTTGCGATGTGTCTGCCCGCTCCCAGCGCCTCGTAGCAGGGTTGTTGTAATGGAGAGCTCGTGAAAATTTTAAGAAATTTTGGACCCTTAACCCCCCTCCCCCTCCTACCCCCGCCTACGCCACATGCTTCCCCTTCTTTGCAAATGTCAGCTGATCTTCCAACATCTTATCTCTTTTTTTAAAGGAACGTTTGCTGACCAGCAAACCTACCACTAAAATTCGAAAGTAATTTGTAATTTGAGTAGAAGTTACTCGGAAAAGGTAATTAAAGTAAACTACTAATTACCGAAATCAAAAATGTAATTGAAAGTTACTAAACTACTCAGAGATGTAGTTAAACTACAGTAACTTTACTTGAGTAGAGTAGTTGAACTACGTACAAGTCTGATAGTAACATGTAATGGGCTTAGGTGAAGTATAGTTATTTCCTTTCTTTCTTTATTTTTCATTTCTTTTCTTCCTTCATTTCTTCCCATTCCTGAGAAGTCTTGAACCAGTTAAATGCTAAAATAATTTCTAAAGCTGAAGTAACTTCCGTGAAACATAGTGTGGATTTTTATGGTGCTCCAACAACCAAAATAGAACCACAAGTGACCTATACTCGTCAATATAATTAGGACAAAAATCCATGGTGACTGAAATTCAAGTTTGGCTTGTTGATACGTCGCAAAGGAAACATAAAAAAAAACTAAGGTATGGATTAGAAGTGACTCAACAAGCGAAAGGATAACTCTCAGTGGAGGTTTGTTACCAGCAATTAAAAATAGAACACGAAACATAGCAGACTACTTAAATCATATGGCAACACCTACCCCGCATGCATGCCAGTTTGTGTCGGGGAGCGAAAAGAAGCGGTGGGAGAGGAGACACCTCCAGGTGTATTGTGTGGTGGTAACAATATATGATCCACTTTTGCGTGGCCTATGCAGGTCAAACAAAGCCCTATATCAAAGACAGCCCTCGGTGTCGTGTGAACACTTGGCAGTACATTTACCAGATGCGGTTGCATGCCAGAGTTCAATAAGATCAGATAACTGCAGGCTATCATGATAGAATCAGAAGGACATGTGGAAGCTGATGAAATTTTGGCTCGTGACAGCGACAGCTGCTTCCTCATCCGGTCCATCTCTTGTTAAAAAAAGGATCTTGATTATCTTCAACCAATAAACGAAAGCAAGCATCCTCAGCATTCACATAAGGTAGGTGGCACCAAGTGATTACTTGTGTTGTACGTATTATAGAAATAAACCAGATACAGCAAACGGTGAACTGGGAGCTTAGAAATAATCTTGTCCCTTCCATCGTTTTTTTTTCTTTCCTGGCTTTTTGAAATTTATTTAATTTGCAATCTTTCTTATCTGAGCCACTCCTATATAATTGAAAATGGAGGGAACCAGATTTGTGAACATATGAAGAAAAACTATTTTCCTTGTACCAAACCACACTCTCAGTACGAAAATTATAGCTTATACACCTTTCCAAAAAAACGCCCCTAGGCCGCCGCCATGTTGCTGATGCTGATGCGGCTAGTGCGACTCTCGCGCCCTCTATCAGCTAGAAATTTTCTGCCACTCTCTGGGACTGTGAAGACCTGCTCAGCGCTGGTTCTCTACCTGTGCTTTTTGCGGTTTTGCATTCGACTCGCAAAACACATTCACACGGTGTCGATTCTGGTCGGTATCTAGGCGTGCGAAGGCACAGAGACACGGCACTTTGGCGCCAAGGAAGCTTTGAACACGCCGCCAGACCGGCGAAACTTGCTTTCGACGAGTTGTGCCTTTATCTGCGACACTGCGCTTCTCAAAATATTCTACGTGTTCACAACGTAAAGTCTCAACGGTGCACTGAGCCTTGAAAAACTTCTTCGGCGAATGACGACGAACGAGTAGAAAACGTGTCTGCGCACGCTGGAAAACCACAGCATGCACAAGGCTGGGGCAAAACCGCAAATCGCATCCCAAGCGAGTGAAGGCCGGTGGCTTCACTCGCGCTGCAGCGAACAAGCGGGGAAGCGCGATCCAGCAACTGTCATTGAGATCAGTGGCCAGGACCAACAACGTTACGATGTCGTAACATGCCGCGCGCGCTCGGTATCCACGGGGCGCTCTCGTAGGTGGAGAAGGCTTCCGCGTTGTCCGGTTAAAATATGACGCACTGATATTTAGTGACTCTCTCCGCGCATGTGGATCACTGATCAGTGTTGGCTCATTATCAACCTACTTAATTGCACTTGACGTTTGAGCGCGGCTCGCCTAATTATGATAGGTCAACAGATTGCACACGACCACATGGGCCGCGCTTCAAAGATTTTCATTCTCGCCGTCTTGTACTTTTGCCTTCGAAAACCCTCCTTGCTCCACAGCGTTGCTCTATTCGTGCTCCCATGTGATCCATTCGTGTAGATTTGGAACATAGCCATGGTTAATAGTACATAAGAGCACGTAAAGATCCCCCCCCTTTATTGATAGCAACTCACCGGAACAGCTGGACGATCCAGAACTCCGTGTCCGATACAGGGCGCAACATTATGTTACGGGCCTGTCAATATAGTCAGAGGGGTTCCCTGTATCATATACAACTTAATTATTTTACCTTCAACAGACTTGCCTGGGTGCAAACAATAGCCACACCTCAAGTAGCCATTTTATTGTACCCTGTTCTGCATAAGAGCATTGGCTGGTGCATCAGCTGAAGAGTTGAGGCAGTACACCTGGAACAAAAAACAACTTAAGCTATAAATTACAAAATTATACAAAAAGAAAATCCCACAGGAACTCTCTTTGATTACACATCTACTGTTACTGCAGAAATCATTCGATCAAGTAAGTGCCTTCCGCGTGAAGGTATATGTGCCTCTTGAGCAGCGTTTTATTTTACTTTGACTACTGTATTTGAAGCTTGCGGCACTCTCGGCCCAGAAACGAGTTTGATTAAGTAGCGCTCGAAAACCTACCTCCCGTCCAGCGCTGCTGCACTGCGTTTCTCTCTCCGTGTTGCCATGTGACGTGAGTAATTCGGATACATTCGAGTAGATTTTGAAGAGAGCCATTGTTGATATCACGCCCGAGTTCCACCAGAGCGACAAACAAAAACAAACGACAGCGACAAGCCTCAAACCAGTCTTTCGCGACTGGGCAGACTGTGGAATTAAGGAGGCTATGCTCAAACACGAGCATCATGCACAGTGTACTTAATGCTTTACTTAAAGTACATCACGTCTCATTTACTTTGTACTTTACTTGAAGTACTTTTTAGATGTACTTTACCCAGTGTTGAACAAAATACTCGATAAAAGTATTTAAGTTAAGTTACTAAATACCTGCTTCATAAAGTATTTAAAATACTACTCAAGTTACTTTCACTGTAAAGTATCTTGAGTAGAGTACAAATACTTAGAAATGTAACTCAATTACTTTTGAAGATACTTCCGCATTGCGTAATTTGTATCGACGTCAGTGACAACGACAATTATACAGCTCCGCAAATCTGGGTTACCAGAATGGTTTATTAGCACGCAACAACACAAAACGAAAAAAAAAAAACATCGTAGGGCTATTTTATGCAGTCCAACTATAAGGAGCAGAATATTGTCACGAATGACAAATGATGAGGCGGTGAATAACTGAAGAAACTAAACGTCTAATGGGGGCGAACTTGTGCCAAAAACAAAAGAGAGAAAGGCTAGCGTCGCAGGCGTCGATGTCGGCAAAACAGCAGGATCGAGCGCTAAGACAAAATTGACTCCGGACCAAAAAAGAAAAAAAGAATTAGCTTGCTTTTGTATGTTTATACAGCCTTGATGTTGGTACGCCTCAACGGGTGACCGGTCGCTTAGCTGTAGATGAGAAATTTAGCCAGTGCAGTACAACCGCTAACCTGGGGTTTTAACGTGCATCACGCAGTAGTGATTACACGAACGCGTGCCTGTACGAAACTCATCCAGATCGAAACGGGCGGGGGCGGTGGGGATCGAACCAAGGAGGTTCCCAGCGCAAGCTTTCGCTACCGCCACGCGGAGCACCTTCTGTACCCGCGTGGGTTTCTGAAACATTCGGCGTAGAACGTTCCGCGCGTAGAACATTCGTAACTCGATCACACGACAAGGTTCTCGAACTTACAAGAATGTCAAGTTGAAAGAATAAATAAAAGAGGAGTCCGCTCCCTGGAATCGAACTCGGAGGCTCCGCGCGAGAGCCAAGCGCGGTAACCATTCGGCCTCGCGCTCGCTCGGCGACGCGCGTGGCAATATCACTGATACATGTTACAAAACATTTCTGGGACAGAAATAAAGAGGTCGCTTTAGCTATAGTGACATCGCTGAATATCACGTCCTGCGGAGCACCTTAGACGCATCGTTAAGCTGCAATTCATTCCTATATGGGGAGTTCACTATAAACGAACTTGGGATACGGATATGAGTGAATGGATAACAAAGAGAACCCACATAATAGCCACGGCAGTGGTCGCACCTTCTTCAAGTAGGTTGCGTTCAGAAAGGCACTCAGCGTTGGGGGGACGCTTTGTTGGGATTTTGAGAGGTCATCCAGCTTTTAGTCCGTTTCCCGTCCTGTTCTCTGCTTATCAATGTTCGCTTACAAACTGTGTTCGCGAGAGCAATAAGTGACAGACTGACAACACAAAACGTGGGATCCGGCCAACTCGTCGAAAGCCAACTCGACGACGGCCAACCTCGTCGACGGCCCATTCGCCGAATAGGGCAATTCGTATTAGGGCAATTCGTCGAAGGGCAACTTGTCGAAATGGGAAATTGGTCGAAGGGCGATTCCGTCGAATGGCTAATGACGGTCCGCAGGTAAAAGTTCGTGGTTCCTTTTTTATCTTTTGACCTAAATTGTATTTATGTTTGGACTAGGGTCAGCGCCTTTGTTAAGTTACAAGATTGAAAGAAGAATTACAAGGCAAAGACAGGAGAGAACCTTTAGACAAGTCGAAAAATGTGTCATCCTCTCAGGATCGTCCCTTTGCTACTCTTTATTACTTATTTTGTACGAGCCGCCGCAGACTGTCGCCGCGAATGGCGCGAACGGGTGGGCCAGTGGTGGGTCTGACAATTTTGCAATGAACCGCCCAAATCCATACGCCGCGAAGCGGCGTCAACTGATGGGCCGGTTAACACGCGCCCCAGTGATACAAGAGCGACGCAGCGACCGTGCCCCCACCGCACCGTGCAGCGCGGCGAAAGCGGGGCAAGTTGTTACCTTCGGACAAGAAAGAGCAGATCACAGGCCGTTCTTTGAGATGCGCCACTGTACATACTTTTTTTTTTTTTACGGAAAGAGCGACACACAAAGACAGAACACGGATGAATATATATAACATGGGCTTTAAAAAATTGAAGAAAAATTACATATTTGGCTTTAAAGAAGTGGTGATCAGTTACCTCTTCGACGAGTTTTCTCTTCGACGAGTTGCCCTATGACGAATGGGCCTATTCGACGAATGGGCCGCTGACGAGTTGGCTTTCGACGAGTTGGGACTTTAAAAACGTACGGGGGTCAAATATACAACACGCAAAACAAAAATGTTTTTTTGTCCACTTCTCTTTTTTTTTTTTCTGACACTCAAGTCTGCATTGTTGTCGTGGGTCGTTTTCCGCCTGCGCTGCGCCTCAGTGCAGTGGTGGATCCAAGGGGGTAGGAACGACGGGGGCGGCCGCCCCCCCCCCCTTTCAAACGAAGTCAACCCCCCCCTTCGAAGCGCAATTTGACATGGGGGACCCGCTTGCGCACAAGAAAAAATGGGAGAATAGAATTTAAAATTTTCCGCCCCCCCCCCCCCCCCCCCCCCCCCCCCCCCCCCCCCCAAAACGGAGTTCTGAATCCGCCCCCGCCCAGTGTGGCAATCCTAACTTCCGTAAAACCACCCCTCGAGCCGGAGGAATTGGGAACTCTAGGAACAAAAGGCGCATTTGGGAAGGCGAGGGGAAAACCTTCATTGTACGAACTTTTTGGCTGAGATAATATCAACCGGCAAAAAGGCGATGCTTTTTTCACCAGCTCTACCAAAACACGTAGCTTATGGGAGCTAGCAACAGATTTGGTTGCTCGAAAAAGAATGTTCACGTTTGATCGTGCCACGCCCACGCCACTTCACACCGAAAAACTCGGGACACGTTTGCTCGTGCCACGCCCACGCCACTTCATACCGAAAAACTCGGAAAATGGCGGAATGTTAAAAATGTATTTGAGATAATCAGTACAAGATACTCGGAATGGCAACTAAAATAGCGTATCAAATACTCGATCAAAAGTATCTGCAAGATACCAAGATACCTCAAAAAGAATTTGAAATACAGTATCTTGAGTGGAGTATTTGAGATAGGCACAAGCTCGACTTGCCCAACACTGGAAACGGGTTCGAGAGTTTCGTGCGGTGAAGCAAGCAGACTGGTACCACCTGTAAAACCTGTGAGAGTGTGAATCCAGGCATCTCATCCGTGGAAGTCATCATATGCCGAGAGGCCGGATGTATACATATCCACTTGCACAACTGAGAGTTTTAAGCTTATGTATGCATTGTTAACAAATTTGCAAAGCGGGGCCGTTTTGTTTTTGTTTTTTTCTGTGAATTGTATGCTAATTAATGGTATTCCAGCTCAAAGTCCCTTTTCGCGTCAGTTATACTCACCCCTTTTGAAAAAAGAAGAATTTGAAAAATATAAAGTACATGCCATAACTAACGCTCAAAATGTTTTGGTGCTGTGCGGCAAAGCAGCTATGACGAAGGCGTCGGTTCGCTCCGAGTGAAGGTTTGTCGTAGCATTTCCCGTTTGGAGGTCATATGTTACTCAATGTTTTGCCATCACAAGTTAGTTCAAGTCACTGCAAAGTGCCAAGGGGAGTTTAAAAAAGAAATAAAAGATGGCGTTTTGTAAATATCGATGCCCCATCTTTCCACATTTTGAGAAATCAGCTGCATTTCGCGTTAATAACAAGAAGACAATTAGGTGGGCATATTATCTTTATATATTCGTAAATAATATTTAAAGACTCACATTTTTACATGTTTTGTGAAGTATTGTGAAAGATAGGTTATTTGCAAAACAATCATGAATATGTTCTCTAAAACGCGTTTTTATGCCATGTTTGATAATTTGGTTTGCATAAACATATTTTATTGATATTTTTATTTTTGTGTATGTGTTGTGTAGCCTCTGTAAAATGTATTAGAAACTTATGGTGACGTGAAAGCTTCGATGAGAAAATGACGACTGTACAAAGTAGCATCGTGAAAACTTCTCAATTTCCACGCCTCGAGCTTCTCTATTTTATATCTCTGCGAAAACAAATTGTAACGGCGTTCATATATAGCTGAATGTTCCTCCCAAGAACATGGCTTTCGTATATATTTTTAACGAAAATATTAAAAATACGACCCGGACCATCATTGCACGAACTGACGTGGAATCAATCACCCATGTGCTGGATAGGCTGGATGAAGCGGGCAGCCAGGCGGCTCACATTGCATTTGCTGCGCGACTACGCACTCATTCGGCATGACAGGCACGTAGCCAGGATTTTGTTTCGAGGGGGGGGGGGGGGGGCGTCCATGACAAAATGCTGTATGAGGGGGAGGGGGGAGAGGAGGTCCCAGCAAAATGGAAGATTTCGGGGGGGGGAAGGGCCCGGGCCCCATGCCCCCCCCTCCTGGCTGCTGTGCCTGCGGCATGACACTTCATTGATCACAAACAACAGGAAACACGGGGTAGAGATCAGTTCCGAACGGGACCCTCTTCCCGCTGCCAAACCGCCAAACTGCCAAACCGCAAGCCAAACCTGCCTGCCGAAGGTGTTCGGAACGCTCGGAACCGGTCGGATCCTCGAGCCCATACGACCGCAGCGCCGCCGCGTACATCCGGGACCTTTCCACGCTCGCCGCTTTACAGAAATGCGGGCGCGCGTCAGCGCCTGGTCCCACTGCTACTTTCTAGAATGCGCCGCATTTTCCACCGCTTGGTGGCGGGTATGTCGACGGGTCATTTCTTGTTTCCGTACTTTAAAAACTGCATTTGTTTCTTTTCTGATCTAAAATACAGAAGAAAAACTACTTTCATAAATATATGAAACGGTTCGCGCCACTTATATTTTGTATTTCGACTGAAAAAAAGCTTTTAGCGGCTCTGACCAGTAGTAAAGCCAGGACCAAAAACGTCACGATGTCGTCACATATCGCGCGCTTTCGGCACCGCGGGTCGCCCCCCGTAGATGGAGGAGGTTTCCGCATCGTCCGGTTAAAATATGACGCACTGATATTTCGTTACTCTCTCCGTGCCCGCTGGCTTGCCCAAACCCCAGGAGACGCGGAAACCGCAAAAAGGTAGACGCTTAAATATGATTGCAGGCCCCTTTCTACAGGCAAAATGAACTCATCAGTGGTGAAACTTACAAAAAACTGTTTGTAGTAGTTTTTTTGTAGCAAAGACATATGGGTTCTGTAGCACACATTTGAGCTTTTGTAGCAGGTGATTCCGATTCATCACCTCGTTAACAGTAATGCAAATACAAAAAACGCAGTTTTCTAAAGTGCTATAACATCTTTTTTAACTGTGATTATAAAACAGACAACTATTTGCAGCAATTATATTGTTGTTGAAAGTGTTGAAATAAGAGGGGTAGAAATGTAAACACACGAAGCTTTGGCAAGCACCTCGTTGCCTTTAAATCTCCATGCCTTTACTAAATCAGTTCTGTCTTCGACAAATGCAAAGCAACAAAACTGTTTTTAACAGACAGAATAAACAACACACATCACAACATGCATTTTTTAATGAAAATAATAAGAGTAAGGCTCATATTAGTGTTCCTCAAGGAAAAGGTGCCACCGGAACAATGATTAACACCTCTCTTCCTCCCATGCAAGCAGTGCGTCACGAGGGTCAGCGGCACCCGGGGCGGTAGCCCGCTGCAACACCCCCCCCCCCTGCTCTCGTGGCCCGCCGCGACTCCCCCCCCCCCCCCCGCTCTCGTGGCCCGCTGCGACACCCCCTTGGCCCCGCACCCGGGGCGGTCCGCCCCCCCCGCCCCCCCCTTGTGACGCCACTGCATGCAAGGCATCAGTAATAGTTCCAGCCAATGGGAAGCTACTACTATGAAGGGAGATTAAGGGTTGGGCACACTTTTCGGAAAGTGGTCACTTTTCGCTCGAGCACATATTTTAATGGGTGTAGCCCGAAACAACCCATTCCCGTTTGAACCCTTCCCGTTTTGACCCATTCCCGAAACGACCTTGCCGTTTGAACCCGTCCCGTTTCAACCGATTCCCGAATCGCCCGTCCCATTTGAACCTGTCCCGTTTCAACCCGTTCCCGAAATGCCCCTCTTATATGCACCCGTAGCCGAAACACCCTTTACGTTTGAGCCCGTCCCATTTAAACCCATTGGTATGAAGCCCCACACATCTCAACCTCTTTGCGAAAAGTCTCCATCGTTCTAACCCTGGTTTGCCCACATTTTCTCCAAAAGAATAGGTTCCGAAATTTTGTTTATGCAATTAATGCAAAGGTGCCGGCGAGCTATTTAGTTATGTTGCGAACGAGTTTTTATTGTCAACGTATTCTTAAAATATATATCACTTCCAGACAAGCTCCAACGAAATATATTTCTACTTGAACTACTTGAAATGTTTCTTTCAAGATGATCCCCAAAATGTGGAACTGCGAAACGCGACAACGTTACCGCGAACACGATGTTGACGGCTTTTTAAATGTTACTTCGAAATGGTGTTAGAACGTACCAAATTGTACCGCTTATGTTAGTGGCCCAGATGAGCACTTTGAAAGACATTAATAATATTGATGGCAGTCTTTTTGATTCTTTGAGACAAACAGCGAAAACCAACAATCGCTTGTTCGCGCTAACAGTGTCACGCCTCTGTACAATAATGAAGTCTTAGAATAACGTAGGCAAGCGCTTTGAGTAAGCAAAAATTAGCGTTGCCGTAGGTTTTATATCGCGACTCTATTTTTAGGTTACCCAAAGCGCTTACGTACGTTATTCTAAAACTTCCTTATAGTGAACGGGATATTTTAAAGAGTGAGAAATCAGACAAGTTGACAGGCATTTGATTCCGACTTCATTTTCTTACGAGTTCAAACACAGAACCCTCACGCTCACAGGAAAAATTCATAAACCACAAAATGCTATCGCCTTTGTTGAGGAAGTCGCACAGGAAAATCGCATTATCAGAAAGGCGACACTCCAATTTCGATAGGTCGCGGCTGTCCCCTGGCCCGCACGGCACCGCCATTTGCAAGATGCTGCAAAGATATCCTTGTCAAGGTTGATTAACGTAGAAGTTTGGGCTAGTTGGAATGCAGACATAATTAAAAACAAAACATCGCAAATATGATGGACAAAGTAAAATTTAACCGACAGGACACAGCGCTGTATCCTGTCGGTTACCTTTTACTTTGTTCTCGTCTTTGCGTTGTTTTGTTTTTAATTATGTCTTGTCAAGGCCTCATCCCGTTTGATCATATCGATGAAGCTGTTAATGTTACGGGTGAGCCCTCCCTGACACAGCTTTTATCTTACGGTGCCATGTCTCCAAGGTTGTTTCGGGAGAGGGAGAAGTGAGGTGAGCAAGGAAAACAGACATTGGAGTCTGGACACTTGAACCTAACCAACTGTTAACGAACAATACAAACGAACCGACCCAATGTAAGGGCGCAAACGAGCTGGTGTACATTGCACATGGGGTTCAACCATGTGAACCGACCCATTTGCTAACGAACAATGGCCGAAGCGGGAAGGTGTTTTCGGGATAGGGCGAAATGGGAAAGGATGAAACGAGAAGGTCGTTTTGAGCCGGGTCGAAACGGGAAGGTACAAACGGGAAGGTTGAATTGGGAATGGGTCGAAACGGGAACCACCCATTTTAATAGTTGCGACTCGCTTTTACGTAGGGAAATATAAGTGAACAACTCGGGATTCCTCAATTTCATGAAAGAACTAAACTGTTTTTGTCTATGGCAGAATGCTTGCTTAGCTCACCGTGGGACGGAAGTGATTCGTGTATCTCAGTCCGATTTATTATCGAGCGGTAACACATCATATCTGCTGAAAATATTTAATAAATCAGAGCGGTGAAAGCAGGTCGGTATGTCGTCGTACTGCTTCCAGCCGGCGATCTAGTGACGTCGGTGGCGCCATTCCTCGGTACACCTACCGACATTGCTCCCGACGCCATCTGTGCGCCAACCGCGCCCCGCCACTTGACTCGGTCGTCTCCGTCGCCTGCGGCCGTTGATCCTGGCAAATGTTTTGGCCCTATATTTTACAGAAAGGGAGCTACGCCTTATAATTGTTCAAGGTAAAACCCACCTATGAAATACAACTTTGACGAAAAGATTAGATTGCTACGTGCACGCGCCGATTTTTACGGCCTATTTTAGATCGAATCTCGGCATTTCAAACACTCTATTTTTTCCCCTCCGTCCTAATTTTACGGTTTTTTTTTCTTTTTTTGCGGGCGTCAAATTATTTTTAACTTGCAGTGCACCCCAAACTTAACGCCTGCTCACTGGGTTCCCAAACATTGAGCTCGTGTCGGCTGCTTAGTGTTAACATATTGTCACCAAAACGTTCGGAGCCTTCTCTGGATGTAGATGAACACCGGGAACTCAAACATTCTTCAGGTAGTTCCATCGGCCACCGCAGGGACTGTCAGAAACGGCAAATGCCGTGGAGGCGTGGAGTTGAGCGTGCACCACTGTTCCCCTGCTTTTGAGCGCGCCGACGCTGCCTCGAACGCGCGGCCGCCTCGGCTATTTGTCCGAATTCAGTCACGTGAGCAGCAGGACTTCCACGCGCCGTGCAGGAAAGACGGCGCTACGGAGATGAACGCACTAACCTCTGGCCCTCATAGGGCGCCTAAACAGGAACTATAATCACGCCACGCTGAGCGCCACCCGAATCAGAGCAGTATGCAGGCAGTGAGTACATTCAAAGCTACCGCCGAGGTTGCGCGCACGCGCGTACGTGGCTAGTCCAAACTACTAGCGACATCTAGTATATTGTTCACTAATCTAGACATAATCTGGCAACTCAGGTTTGGACGGTCTAAGCGCAGAACATGCTTTTAGATAAAATTTTGTACATTTAAGAAAAAGAAAAACACTCTTTTATTGTACTTTAAATGGTTGAAGTCGTTTTTTGCAACACTCCACACAAAACATATGCATTGTATCTAAAGCGTCTAAATAATTTTAAAGGGTGTCATTTGATGGCCGCCAGTTTTGACCCAAAAATGACACAAAAAGTTGCTCCATTTGCTATCCAGTGTTGCAGTGCTATCGTTACTGTTTTTTTTTTTACAAACATAAACTCTACAAATATACAACTATTGTTTGAGTTTTGACGTAAAACGTAAATAAATTGTTTATGAAATATTTCAAGAGCGTTTGCGAAATTCAGGTCTTCGTGATATCGCCAGATTTAACGGCGTATCTTGTATCCTCGAAACACAGTTCGCAACCTGCCTCCTGCCTGTGGAGCGCTGTGCTCGGGTGGTTGGGGTGTATTTACGCTCCCGTGTTCCGTTGTTGACATCAAAGTCATCAAAATCTACTCATCGATTTTCGCTCTTCTAGATGTGGTCATTTCATTTCGACATCGGAGACTCATTGTAAGTACACCACAAAACAATCTGTTAGCTTTATTTTTTCGAGAACAAAAATTAACGATGTGATGTGCGTCTCAGCGATGAAAGTCTTGCTTGCGCTATATTTTAAATTGTCTGAAAAGCAATCGTACAACTGCAACGTCACTCTGGAATACCTGAAAATAGAAGTTGACAGAATTGTGCTCGAGGAACAATGTTACTCTGGTTTTACGTGCACACGTAGTGAGCTGGAAGCGGCAAACGACATGCGCTTCAGCAGATAGTAGTAGATCGCTGTAGTGCAGTTTTGCAGATGGCTGCATATTTATCCTTTTTTTTTCCTTTTTTTTTCGTTTGTACAGTTTGAAAGCTCCGCCAAGAACACAGACGTCTTTCAAATTGTGTAGGTCGAAGGCAAGTAGTTCAAAATTACTAGATGCTATTCTTCCAAAGTTGTCAAAGTTCCTTGCAGAAATACACGTAAGACACAGTTACGGTTAGTTGTGGAAAGGAAAAGGAACTCGAGATGGATATTACTGGACGGTTGTAGCACGCTGCTTCCGCTCGCAGTTGTCCCGTCCCAAATGCCACGGGCCTTTTCTCCCCGACTAGGGAAAGCCTCGTCGTCAAAATCCCCGTCTTACGTTCCTCAGTATCAAAATCCCCATGCCCTGCGCGGATAACAGTTTGATCATCCGCATCCGAACCGCATCCGCAAAATTCGGAACCGCATCTGACCCTCAATCCGCGGGCGTCCGTGCCACCCTAACCAAAAAAAAAAGCAAAAAAAGAAAAAAAGAGATAAATAAAATATATGTATATATATATATATATACTTTTTTTTTCTTTTTTACTTTGTAAAATTTATTTTAAGCAGACGCATATTTTCTAAACATAGAGATTAACAGAAGACGGACTAATAAGATTGTGTCCTTTTATTTAGGCCAAACAATAAAAAGGAGGGAGAGGAAAGACTGTCACTCATCGCAGCAAAAGTACTCGTGTGTATGTGGTAAGGTGCGAGCACACTACAGGGAAAATATCACAATGTTCAATAATGGCAACACCTCCTACCGGTTTCAGTTTTAAACACAAACCTTCAACTGCATGCTTGGAACCATATATCTATAAACGACTTGTCAACTGTTGAGGAAAAAAAAAAGAATGCACCCACTCGTAACATCTTACTTGTCGAGGTTGCTGTGTAGAAGAAACAGAATATTGTCAACATGGACGAATTTAGACTGGTTCAAATTAATACCTGCCAATGAGAAGTCTCGCTTCGTTGGTGTAGTTCTTGATGCTGGGATGGCATGCACGAACTGTGCTACAAGAGTGGGTTACGGAAATTCGTGCTGGCGCAAGTTCCACTAATTTGGAGAATCGAATTCAGTCTCTTCAATCTACTTGTGGGCAAAGAAGCCGCTTGTAAGCTTCTATTTTCTTGTGGCATGTACGTTTTGTGTTTTTTTTGCCCAAAGAATGTTTTCCACTCTTTCTCTGCCAAACAAGAACACGCTTTCGTGGGATGATTGATGCTCCTGCAACATTTACTGTTTCTAGGGGCAGCATTTTTTGGCGCGAAAGAACATTTTAAAGTGATCTTTGGTGACAGTTGGGTATTTCTGATCTTTCTTGACATAAAGAAAAATGTTCTCTCTGATTGGCACTTTTTACCTAAGAGAGTAGTTTGCTCCCGCAATACATTCAATGATGCACTTCATATTATCACTCACTTTTTCACTCTACACTGTCACATATTTATGGGCCGCCTCGGCAAAAATGTAGATCCGGACCTGCGGATATATCCGCATCCAATCCGCATCCGCAGCCCCTGGCATCCACATCCGATCCGCCATCCGCCAAACCTTGTTAATTTTTCGCATCCACCAGTTGACTGCGGATATCCGTGGAGGATCCGCGGGTAATCTACGGATATGCAGGGCTCTACCAATCGACCATATGCGAAATGCACAGCGACATCTAGCGGGGCGCCGAAGAACATGCCCTCCGTCTCACCACGCCCTCCGAGATTTTCTGCACGCTCTGCTTCGGCCTGTCTACATGCTCGGCTGCCCAGCAGAAAAAGCGAGCCGAGCCAGTTCTCTAGTTCTCCGCATGCGGCGTTATAACCAAACCAGAAACGGAAACAAAATCGCCTCAGAGCTCGCTGTCAATGTGAGCCTGCGGCATGAAGCTTGCATTTTAATTTTTCTCATCATCAGAATAGAGACAGATAACTCGATTTCTGTTGATTCATAATTTTTATTCGCTGCAACGGTCTTTGCACTGTTTCGCTGGATGGTACCTCAGAATGCAAGATTTAGTGCGAATCTATATTTGTCCTCTGTAGATACTGTCTGGGCCGGCGGGACAGGCATAGAAATATTTTTGTCATCATGCATGAACAGCTTTCTGAACTTCACTTGCGTACATGGACATTTGTTCCACACCTTTCGCGCTTTGAAAAGATGAACCTTCAAATTTCAATCAACTTCTTCCTTGCCAAAGATCTGTGTGTTCCGGCGAGAGGCGGGGAGCACATTTCGTACTGCTCTTAAGTTCCGTAGACCGACGATAATGGTGATGATAGTTTGCGGCTATTTCTTTGTATTGTTTGGTTTGGTTACAAGCGCCATCAAGCGCCCCACAGTAACAGTCTCTACTGGCAATTGCAATGGCCAGAGGAGTGCAGCCAGTGCTAAAAAAATCTCGGAGGCCATGGTCTCACCAGTTGGCTTTCCTGGGTGCTGGCATAAGCCAGGGTGCGAAAGTGTAGTTCTGAAGAATCCTTCGCTCCCACAAGCACTCGCGCAGATAAAGCGCTTTTCGATAAACCCCATGCCCGTGCCTTTGCCGGCACTGAAAGCCAAAAATTTCGAGTTGAAATGCACATCCGCCTACGTTGTTTGCAGCGAGAAACCAGCCACCGGCAGGGCGAGGAGCACCTACCACATGCGCAGGAAGAGCAGAAAATAATAATAACCCTTAGCTCCTCGCAGGGTGTGGGTGAGGACTCGCTGACGGTGAGCAGTAGGCTTCATTTGTTATCGAAGAGCACTCACGTAAATTGACAGGTGAGGAGAGGGGTCCTGGCGCACCAAAGATGGCAGCGCACAGAGTGTTGCCAGACGCCCAAACGATTTCCCATATGGTCTGACATCATTTGCAGCCATGCCACTATTTTATGCGCCACGAGCTTTCGGTTCGCCGTGTTAGTTTCATACCGTGAAAAGTTGTAGTTCAAAGAAACCAGTAAGTAGAAGTAACCGCCAATACCCAGCAATGGCAACACTTGTAAGCTATGTATACTGCCGTCCCATTTAGGGACCAGCAGCACGGGCCGCCCGCATTCTCACGCAGCAACCGAATTGCTACGTTTTGCCATCATCATCTTCAAATTTTAATTTTCTTGCACTATTTAGACACACAGTTTGGCACTATAAACATGTTGTTATATCTTTAAATTGCATTGAGAATACTTACTCATCTTTCTGAAACGGTTTATTCCCAAAAATGATTAATTTCAAACTAGAACCGAGTCTTTAGTTGTCATCTCATCACTGCCACAGGATTGTCACGTGAAAATATTGCCTCCCCGATTGGCTGCTGCTGCTTCAAACGTCTCCGAGTTGTCCGAGTTGCTCTTTCGTTTCGAGCCAGACGCGATCCTAGCAATTTGTGTCGCACTAGGGAAAGCTAGGGAACAACTTGCCAGCTACACCGAAATTGCTGGGAGAGTTGTGTGGGCGTAATCAAGACGCACTATTTCCCGGTGATTTTGAGTCAATTGAGTTAGATGCTTTCTAGCATTGTAAAGTTTTCTAATGTTTATTTACATGTAACTATACACAGTTCGCAAAGTAATCTACACTACTTAGATTCCACAGAAGCGCAGTGTCAGTTTCAAAAACTCTCAAGGTTCAAATCGCAGTTGGAACTCTGCTCCTGACCTTGGCCCGCTTGATCAACACCACGATTGTGTAAATACTGGGATGAGCTTTTCTGAGGACATTGTTAATGGTGATGATTCAAGTATGTATCACAACTATTGAATGAAAAAAGAACAAATGACTTTTTCAATTGCAAATTTTCCTCATGTTGTGAAATGTAGTCACCGGTACCAGGCCTCCCCCAAGTTGTTTGTCTGTGCTCGGTTGTTCTGGCGATGCATTTTTAACAACTTCTTCTCCTTGACATTTACCGGCTAAATGACTTCTTCTGGCAGGCAGAAGTCATGTGTCAGACACCGTGACCCCAAAATCCAAACAATGAATAGAGAGAGATGCAAGTGTGGGCCTGACTGCAGATGGTCGTGCTATAGCGAGGCTTGATGGTAAAAGCCTCGAAAATTGGTAAGGAGTTGGCGTATGTGGTTTTTGAGAGCTAGGAATTTTGGAGTTGGGGAGGGTTTTGAGATGGAGTTGTTCTGTGCACTACCACTCTGGATGCACCTCCAGATACATATGGGGACAGGTACTAGTGCAATTTTTCACCAGTCATTGTGTGCCCAGTATACAGAAACCTATCGAACCTTAATTTGTCCGACCAAAACTTGACTAAAGAGCGCACTGCAAGCGTCGCAGCTATGAAGTCACAATTAGGCCTCTGTTCATCAGCTACGTGCCAAAAATGTTCGCATCTGCCTCTTTCCTAAAATTCATCTCCATCATCCTGACATTAGGACAATGCTCTTGCATCCCCCTTTTCAATCTTCTCGTAGATTAACAAACTCCAACTCTGTACAGTGCATCTCTAGATCTACAAACACACTCAATAACTCCTTCTTTCCACTTTCAATTTTCTGAATGGAATATACTACCTGAGAACATAGGCTCGACTGTGTGCCTGGATGCATTCCACTCTTGTTTTGTTTGGTTATTTGTGTATTGTGTGTGAGTGTCTTTGCTGATTTTAATATATTTGTTTTTCTTCTCTTTTTTCGTTTTGCTGATAGTAGTTTTTTTTTTTTATTTGTAAAAGTGTTTTATTTTTTCCCCCTTCCCCCAAGGACCTTTAAAGGGTAACTGCAAAGAAAAAAAAGTGTATTTTTAAACAGCCTAATTAGGACGAGCATGTCACAAAACAATTTTTCCGCCAAAAACAAAATTTTTTACAGCAATATTTATTGCGCTGGACTGATTTTAGTTTGCGGCTATTTCACCCGTTTTGAATCGCGCGCCACAAAGTTGCTATTATACGTCACAGAGTAGCTGCTATACGTCACGGAGTGACGTATACCAGCCACTCCGCGGGCGTCGAAAGAGCGGGAGTTTCAAATGCGGAGAGGTTGGGACTCCGACTAAATTATGTCCTGTGGCGTAAAGATTGCTAGAAAAAAATTGTTTTTTCGCGGAAGATTTGTTTCGTGACATGCTTGTCCCAATTAGGCTGTTTAAAAAAACACTTTTTTTTCTTTGCAGTTACCCTTTAAGGTAAAGTGACTAGACGTCCCTATTTAGGCAGGGCTTTTCCGGCCGTGGCCCCACTGTCCTGCTGTCCCACCAGCGTGCTTGCACGACGGTGTTTTGTCCGCTTCCGCTCCCCTGAACCGTGAATAGATAAAAAACATGGTTAAACGAAAGGATCGCACCAGTGAGAGGGTTCTTTCTCTGATTAGTGAACAAGATATGCTTAACAGAGAAGATGCTGATGTTGAAGGTTCATTTGCACACATGGACAAAAAATACAAAAATAAATACAGTCATACTAAGGAAATATTCCAGCCGAATGTATTAGATGTGCATGCCAAACAGTGTGCAAATTGCAAGGAAAAGAAATGTGCATGGTGTGTATGAAGATAATAAAAAGGTTTCATTTGTTACTGGAATTTAAAGTTCTCAAGTCTGACAACACAATAACCTCCACCCCCACCGATACGCGTCCCGCTTTGGGGCCCGAGGAATATGGTCACTTTAAGGGTATAATAGATAAATAAAAAATAAAACCTGACTAAGCAGAACCTCAAAGGAGCATTTGTTTTTAATGATTTTATTGGTTTATAACACATTTGCAACATTTGAGAACATCACATCAGAAGTTTCCAGTTCTAAAGACTGCCAATACAAGCCAAGGAGCACCGCTCGTTGATCACCTGCTAAGTTCCGGCTGGCAGTGCCATAAAAGGCTCAGTGCAAGCCTGCAACTACGACGTAGAGACTTTGAAACTGCGGGCCATTATTTTGAAACTTGATTTCAGAAATTCCAGTATTTAAAAACGACAGCATATAGCCGTTTAGAGTTATCCCATACAGGTTAAGAAAATGACCATTTGTGCCTTCTCACCATTTCTTAAAGGGACACTGACAGAATATTTATGCTCGCCAATGTTTTTATTTGTACATGACATATGAGAGCCCAACTACCCAGAACACAGTTTGCAGCTTGAAATTCATTTTCTTGCCACCCGAAAATCGACGATCAAGAACTGGTCGGTTTGAGTCGTGCTGTCACTTCTCTGTAGTTACGTGCCGCTTTCTATGGTTTAGATGCAACCACCAAATATAATCAGCGTTGTGGGTCATTGAAGGCACACGCCCAATATTAAAATTAAAAATGAAATATGATGCAATTTTGTTTTTGGCTTCTAAAATGCAGCAGTTATGTTAATTGAAGAAAAAAAGTTGCACAGCCACGTGACTTCTGCCAACTCTCTCCTCCTCTATATTTCCTCTTCCTCCCCAGTCCAGTTTCGGTTTCGAGCAGTGGCGTTTTTTTACTTTATTAAAAATATATGTGACACTGTAATGACTCGTCTGGCAAAGTATTTGACACCATAATGATTCGCCTGGCAGAAAATAAAACAAAAATCTTTGAGGGTGTCAGAGTCCCTTTAAATCTTTCACAAACAATAGTGCTTGTCCGGTGTACTCCTTTTCACTGTCTGGTCCATTTGTTTGCATCATTTATTTTCTGTTTTGTTCATCCTCACCTTTTCTTTCCTCTCTCTTAAACTTTCCATTGTGAACATCTACATCAAACCCCGCCCTCTTCATTTCAAGGCACTGAAGTTGAAACTCATCTCTTGCTTATGTCTAGAGACCGTTTATGCCATCTAGTTTTGGCTGGGGACCGGGGCCTCGTTCTCTAAGCGGATTAGAGTCAAAATGTCATCTGACTTCTTATGTTGTTCCCTACAGCAACTGGCCCAGGGAAGCTGAACACCGCCTTTATGGTCTCTTCTTTCGCAGATGACTCTGACATCCAGGGTTCAGGTCCTGGTGACTGGATGCAAGGCTCAGGGCCTGCGCAGCCTGCCTTCGTGTGGCCGGCGCCGTAGCTGTGGCCCACTCAGGGCCGAGGGCCCGCACGGGACCAACAGACCGACTGTCCTGTTGCTGCGGCCTGCGTCCACCACCACCAACAAGGCCAGCAGCGCTGTCGTTGATGCCAAGGACTCCGAGGAGGTCATCTAACCATCGGACAGAAAGGTCAGTTTGTGCAGCACAATAGTCGGTGCACTGTTCCCCTTGTTCCCAACGTTGTATCAGCACAGCTTGGGGGAAGCGTTTGTATTTGAAGGTGGCGAAGACAATGAAGTGGGTTAAACTTCCAGGTTTTCACACATTTCAGATAGCAGTGATGAAAGTGCTGCGCCATTTGCACCAAAGTCTGCCGTGAGCGAAAGTTTGCTACCTCTTGCGCCAAGGTGCCATTTTGGCTAAGAATTGCGCCGCATTTGCGCCAAAAGGGGAAAACAAAAAATTTAAATATTTTTTTTATTGGTTTACTCAAATATTCAAAGAAGTAGGAAGAAAGAAAAACAGTAGAAATATGTATTTTACAGCATCTCTACTCACCATATATGTTGTTTCATCTTAGGTCAGAGCAGAGTTGAAGGCTCGAACACATACAACACGAACACACATAGTAAAAGTGCAAGTCACGGGACATTCGCTGCATTTGATTGGTTTAATCGATGAAAGAACAATTACAGGAAGATGGTCGAATGTCTCTATGTCGCGCTTTAACATTCTTTGGCTGATCCCATTGGCTCGTAGCGTCGGCTGCGCTTTAAATTAAGGTGAAACGAAGTTTTAAGATTGCTCGTCCACCGCGCTGGCCGGTTGATGCGCTGGTGGCTTGATCGCCGACATCCTCTAAACTTTCAGACAATGTCGGTGATGTCAGGAGCCAGAAGTCGCGAGAAAACATTGCAAAATACTAGTATAGCGGCTACTGCGATAAGACAAAACCAGGCGCTTGTGCTCCTGGTGAGATCGCTTGATTACGTCTGCCGTACGCTCCCGTGGCGCCTCTCACCAGCCCGCGTGCGTCGAGCTTCACCGCCTTGCACCGGAGTGCTAGGAGTGGCGGCTGACATGGGTGAGCGTCTGGTTTAGCACATTATATATGTAAATTATGCTCAGTACTATTGCAGGTCCACATTCTTTGGTCTCAATTGTATGATCTCGTTTTCACATGCTGCGTCAAGAAAGAAAAAAGAAAAAAAAAAAACAGGCAGTGTTTTATTTGAATAAATGTAAGTGCAAGAGTAGGTTTTCATAATATTTTTGGGCGGTTGTTTTTTCCGGTTTATAATACCCAAGTCTTGAGTTGGGTAACAATAAAATTTGATAGGCACATTTTACTGATAGACGTGTTTAGCGATTATGTCGGTTTTTGGTGGCATTTTACAGAATTATGCATACAGGCTAAATAAATTACTGAGTGTAAAAGTGGGAGGGGAGGGAGGCTTTACCCAGACTGAAGTGTAATTAATTTCTCATCAATTTGTCTAGTACCCATTGTAAATGGAACATACTCTGACCAGAGCCTTATTTCTAAAAAGAAAGCTCTATGTACCTTTTGCACTCTATTTGTTCTTATTACAAAGGGTAACAAACAATATGCTCCAATATCAAAGAGAAACCCCAAATATAAACTCATTTAGCGATGCAATAAATTTTTTTTTTCAAGTGATATGCTATCAGATGTTGACATCTGCTCCAACAGCGACAGTGGCTGCTCCAAACGAATATTTTGCCTGCTACAGAGCCTGCTCCAAAACGTCAAAGGCTGCTTCCTTCACTGAGATAGCCATCGAGGAAGATATGGCGACGAATTGGCTGAATCGCACAAAGTCTACGTTGAGGTAAACTGGGATGACCCAGGCCCTCCATTTCTGGATGGACTAGGTGAACTCTTCGAGTGGTGGAAGAACAGAGAGATGGTAGCCCGGGGCAGCAGTGCTTTCTGCTTTATTGATACTTAACTGAAACGTTGGGAACAAAGAACAAAGTGAACGGCAGCAGTGCTTCCCGCTTTATTGACACTTACTGAAACTTAGGGAACAAAGAACGAAGTGAACGGCAGCAGTGCTTCGATTATCTAGCTGTACAAGGTGAAAATGGCAAGGGAAGTCCTTCACTTGTCCCGTCTCCAGCACGAGCTTCCTACCTTCAATGACACTTCGGCGTCTCTTGAACCTCGAGCGTGCACATGGAGTCAAATCACGGTGGAAGGTTAACGTGCATGGGCTGGAGGCTGGGCGCCGAACGAGATGCTCTGCCGTTTCCATCCTGTCAGCGACAGGATGAAAACGCTTGTGCACAAGACTGCAGGTACAGCTGCAAAGTAAAAGTTTTCTTTCAGTGTGTTCTATAAAATTAATGGGTTCTGTTAGTGGATATTCAAATAAGCAAAAGGGTAGCAGGGTAGGGGGACGGAGGTTCGTTAAACGACAATCGTACGTCTTAGAGGGGTCACAGACTCAAATATTTATGTACCTCTGTTCCGACTCACCTGCCCAGCCTCGTACGACTCCAAGCACGCGCGCCTTCTGCACCAGAAATGGTGGTTGCAATAACTGCCTACCCCATGTAAATGCTAGCCTCCCCCCCCCTGTGTACGCATTAACTATTCTTATTTGTCCAAGGCAGTGCATGCTGATGTGCTGCACATCGAAATACACTGCGGCATACAGATATGTTCCCAGCAATGTCACAGGTTTGTTTAATTTGAACATTTTCAACTAGTAAACATATTTTCTGAAGGAGCACAAAAGACTGAGTCTAGAGCAGCGAGTGAATTTCACCCAAAACTTTTTAAATAATTTTTAATCATAGAAATGCAATAGAACCAAAATCAAAACTAACCTGCAACTTTACTGGTCCGTCATCTTGTTGCGACGTCAGATGTATAAATATCGGCACATGGGCAGTCTGAGCCTGTTTTGCACAGCGTCAGAAGCAGTCGGAAGGCCATCGCGATCGTCCGTGGGAAATAGCGAGCTACGCTTCATCAAGCTTGTCTGAGTCAAGCAATAACCAGCAAATGTTTTAAGATTTTCAGCGCAAGATTTCAGACGATTTGCCGGTCACATTCGGTCTGCTTCAATCGCCTCCGAGGGCATTACCTGTGGCGGCTGCATTCGCAGTCCGCCGGCATATGGACCTAGGTGCCGCTTCAGAAGCAGAATGGTATGGAAGATTTTGTGTGCTAGCACGGTGCGAACGCTATATGGAGCGCAAGTTTGTCTGCCTCTTGCACAGGAGTTGCAGTGATGTCAGAACGCCAAGCTCTTATTGGCTGATTGAAAGAAAAATAGTGGCTAGACCTCAAGGCATTGAGGTCTACCCACTATCCTTTCAATCAAAGCCAGTCAGAGTTCGGCGTCATTTTGACGTCACCGCAACTCCTGCACAAGAAGCAGATGACTTGCTCTCCGCATAGAGCCAGCGTTCGCGTCGGACTGCTCGGACCCACTTCCATCGCAGAGACTTCCGGTCGAAATCCGATAAGGTGTCACTCTGCAGCATTTCTTCGTGGTATTATTGCACCCCACAGCACATCACCAATTGCCCCCACCCTCCATCGCATGCCGCAAATAGCCTAAACCAGACGCAATCCGCAAAACCATAGACGCTCACCGCACAACAGCATGATGGAGGGAGCGTTGTCTGCTCTCAGATACAACATTTGACGTCACGAGCGCCCCTGCTCATTGTTGCTAGTAGAGCGGGCAGCCAGTGATTCGGAGGTGTATGCGTAAACTTCAAAATTAACTTTCTCGAAAGAAAATTAATATTTTGATTACCTAGATATTTGGAGGCATACTCGGGGGTGGATATTTAGTCCAGGGTGAAATTTTTATAAAACTCATTGACCATAAATATTTCTCTGGAGCTCCCCTTTAATGAGCTTTAGGGGTCGTTATGTGCCATGGTTAAAGGGACACCAACACCCCCTAAGAATTTTGTTTTAATTTTTTGCCAGTGATTTTTATGGTGTCAAAAGACTACCCAATCAATATTTTGCTCTAGCGTAACATATATTTTTAATAAAGTCAAAAAAGGCAACTGCACGAAACCAAAATTGAAACTGGATTGGGGAGGAAGAAGAAATATAGAGGAGGAGAAAGTTACCAAAAATCACGTAACTGTGCAACCTTTTTTTTTTTTTAATCAACGTATTTGCAGTTTTTTAGGAGCAACAAAAAATGGGTATCATATTTATTGTCTATTTTTAGTATTGAGTATGTGCCTTCAGGGACCCACGACTTTGATTATCTTTGGTGGTTGTGTCTAAACCATAGAAAACGGCACGTGACCACGGAGAATAGAGGGTGAGCGCGAATCAAACCGGCTAGTTCTCGATCGGTGATTTTCGGGCGGAAAGAAAACAAATTTTCAGTCGCAAATTGTGTTCTGGGTAGTTGGGCTCTCAAATGTCATGTACAGAGGTGTCTCCGAAAGAAATTTACGGGGTTTTTTTGACCGAAAAAATAAACTATGCATGGCCGAACGCTCATTCTCAGCCCAAATTCTTTGGGGGGACACCCTGCACAAATAAAAACCTTGGCGAGCATAAATACCCCGTCAGTGTCTCTTGAAGTGTGATTAAAAAGAATTTTATTCATTTAATACTTTGGCCTCACAAAAAAGTAAAATTTGTTTTTTCTTCTTCTTTCAGTTAAGCAAACAACAAAGGATGCTACGCTACCTTGGAGTAATACTTGCAGGACTCGGAGTTACAGGTAAGATTTTGTTCCCCATATTCAGAATCCTATGGCAGTAAGCCGTCAAAAAGTTCTCTGATACCCTGAAAGCCGACCATTGCCATGAAGGAGCTTATGACAGCTGTGACAATTCATATTCAGGATATGCATCACTATCTAAGGAGCACAGTTGTTGGCAGTATACTGGCTTCAACACGCACAGGTCTAGAAAAGAAATGTACCTTAAAATGTTGCGGGAGCGCCCACTTGGGTGCTGCACCGGTTATCTACGTATAAGTGCATCGCTCTTGGTACAATCCACAAGAATGGTTACTCTTCATGTATCTGCAATACAGAAAGAGTATTTAGACCGTCTTTTGAACTGGAATTGCTTGAAGGGAAACTGAAATAGTTCTGGCAACTCCGCTTTATTTTTGTTATTGAAAAAACAATGCAGTCCTCTTTAGTATCACCTAGGAAGACCACACATCAAATATTACGACTTAGTTCTGTCTAAATGTTTCTTAAACAGTCTGGCAAACTTTGCAACTCGACAAGTTGCCGAAATCGGCTGACTCGAGCGGGTGAATTGAGGCGCAACCAACAGCGCAGTCAAGGCTACGGCGTGGGCGTAGCCGACATTGAGCTAAACATCACCACCATTGCCCCTTTTTTCTTGTTTTTACTTCTCTGGACAAGCGTAACGGGTGACATCGACAACGTTTCCTCTCAACGCGCCTGCGCAGTGCGCTTCTTCGGAGCTTCCCTGCCGTGGTCCCGCCGTTACCGCCATCTTTCGTGTCACAATCGCCATCGTCGTCTCACTATTTGTGATTATTATATCTCGAGTTTTGTCCACACTACGGACACTACGTGCGCAGACTTATGCTGCAGTTCTTCAGACGTCGTCGAATGTCATAGACACCAAAACGTGGTGAAGAGTGCGGTGCAGACGATATTGCGCCTGGCACACGCCCACCCCAATCCCACCCATTGTTGCGTAGAGGATCACGTGACAGCTCGCACCACGTGATAGCCATGTTCTTGGCGGCCCGAGCCCAATGTTGCCGGACGAAGCCGAAGTTTCGGTTTTTGCTCGTGTTTAAAATTAGATTTAAAAATATATATCCGTCTTTCGTGAAGAAAATGACGTAGTGTCTTTTACTAGGGCTTTTTGAGCGCTGTTCACATATATGCGACCGAGTAAGACCAAGAGAGACCAGACCGGTTTTTAAGCCTCTTGCGACGTCTTAGGTCCGGATGCGCTGCAGCGGAGCTGGTCCTAAGACGTCGCAAGAGGCCAAAATCCGGTCTGGTCTCTCTCGGTCTTACTCGGTCGCAAGAGTGGTGAACGGACCTTTAATGTGAAATCACTCATTATCCCAAAATCTTCGGAATTGAGCAAAGTTGCCCTTTAAAGGGACACTGACAGGGTATTTATGCTCGCCGAGGTTTTTAGTTGTACGTGACATATGAGAGCCCAGCTACCCAGAAAAGAATTTGCAGCTCTAAATTCGGTTTCTTTCCGCCCGACAACCACCGATCGAGAACTGGCCGGTTTGAATCGCGCTCACTCTCTTTTCCGTGGTCACAGGTCGTTTTCTAAGGTTTCGATGCGACCACTAAATTTAATCAAAGTCGTGGGTCATTGGAGGCACACAGTCAATACTGAAAATAGAAAAAAATATGAAACCCATATTTTGTGGCTTTTAAAAAGCTGCAAATACGTTGATTGAAAAAAAAAAAGGTTGTACAGACAACCGGAAGCATTCTGTGTGTTCACTGCGTAATTCTCAACATGGCATCGTTACGCGTTTCGTGGGACTCGCGGGTGGCAGCGGACGACGGACGTGGGACCTCTACTTCAGAACTGTTGTTCACGGTACCGGCGAATTCTGTCTTCCTTCGAAAGAGAAATTTTGGATCGATCAAAGGAATTCATATTCATCCCGTACGACACGCCCGACCAGCAAGCCGATTGCACGAAGACGTCGCCCAGCCGTCGTCCCTTCTCGTGGCTGAAGACATCGCTCGCTCAAACGTCAAGCACGAAGTGCGTACATTGAGTTGAATACGCACGAGTACGGTTTCTTTACTTGGCGCGAATGTGGCCAATGTGTGGTGCTGCCCGACTTCAAGCCAGGAGTGCATGTACTGAAGAGAAATCCGCAGCAAACATTCCGACATACAGTCGACCGGATTCATTACTACGAACGAAGGAGTTCCTTCAGTAGCTCAGTGGAAAGATGCCCGCTTCACACGCAGCGGGCACGAATTCAATCCCTATTGTTGGCGTACCATTTTTTTTTTTTTCAAACATTTTGCGATGTTTACGTTGTTTTTTTTTTTTACAATTATCACTAAAAAAAAGACAATTGTTGTGGACGATACGTTGCTGAAGTAAATGGTATGGGATTCCATTCGTGACACCTCTGCCGCACAATGCCACTTTCAGATGTGAAGCAGCTCTTCACGCAACATCTTGGGAGTATTCTTTTCGGAGCCGATCACGGGAATTCCCCACGGGCACTCACTACTAATTACCAACACTTAAATGTACAAAACAACTCATCTTGAAGTACAGAACAGCGAGCGGAACAAACATAACTGCAAAGGAATCGCACGGCAAACAGATCCCGAACGCATTTCGTCTGTTGCACCCGGAAGAAAAAAAAAAAATCGCACGGTCGAGTGTAGTTACGTGACTTCCGCCACTCACTCTCTCCTCTCCACATCTCCGTGTGGTGCGTGGGTTTCAATTTCAGTTTCGAGCAGTTGCGTTTATTGGCTTTATTAAAAAAGTATGTGACTCTGTAGCAAAATATTAATTGGGTAGTATTCCGACACACTAATAAATCACTTGGCAAAAAATTAAAAAAAGTTTTTTGGGGGGTGTCAGTGTCTTTTTAAAGGGTAACTGCAAAGAAAAAAAAGTATATTTTTAAACAGCCTATTTGGGACAAACATGTCACAAAACAATTTTTGCGCCAAAAACAATTTTTTTTACAGCAATATTTATTGCGCAAGACTGATATTAGTTTGCGGCTATTTCGTCCGTTTTAAATCACGCGCCACAAAGTTGGTATTATACGGCACGGGCACGTAGTGGCTGCTATACGTCACTCGCGTGACGTATAGCAGCCACTTCGTGGGTTTTGTGGCTGTTATACGTCACGGAGAGACGTATAACAGCCACTTCACGCGACGTCGAAAGAGCGGGAGTTTCAAATGTGGCGAAGTTGTGACTCCGACTAAATTACGTCCTGTTGCGTAAATATTGCTAGAAAAAATTTGTTTTTTCACGGAAGGTTTGTTTTGTGACATGCTTGTCCCATATAGGCTGCTTAAAAACACTTTTTTTTCTTTGCAGTTACCCTTTAACACAAGAAAAAAAATGCTGGAATCGTCTTTATTAGCCTTCCAAGCTTCATGAGTTTCGAAATTCTTTTTCACTTTGATGCGGCATCATTTCCAGACATTTCGACATCTTCGCCAGCCTTCCCCGAGCACTGGACAGTGTTTTCCTTTTGCTCCTTTTGTTGACTCGCCTGTTTGTTATTAAAGTAGTTAGTTTATCTTCCTGTATGTTTTTGCCATAGTGTTTATGTGTACACGATAGTTCTAAGGCCTAGCCCGACTTTCATGGTGGTGGCTTCACAATGCCGACCCTGTGTGCATCGAGGTGCATGGCCCTCAAAGTAATGCAAAATCTTGAGTGCCTATCAAAGCTCTGCACACGCACTCTTCTTCAGAAATGCCATAGAACATTGTCCACACAACTGCACGCCTGATGTCCCATCTGGTGTACCATGTGTACGAGTACTTGCAGCACGCGCTCGAGTGTATGTAACCTTGAGTGTATGTAATCCATGAGTGGCATGCACTGGGCAGCCAAAAACTCTGGAGTTGTCATCTTGGCCAATTCAGCTAGTGGCGAGACGTTATGGCGTCCAGTGGTTTGTCTTTGTTTTTGTCTGATGCTTAGTAATATCTTTCGGGCAAAGGGTCGTCATGTTCATATTTAAAGGCGAAACTATGCTAGAATTTGCTTCCCACTTATTTTTGTAAAAACCTCTTCAGCTTCCATGTAGAGCTTACATCTTAAATGCAAATTGACAACCATGCGTCCACAATTGCTCAAGCACAATCTTTAGGTTGGCTAAGCAAAGTGTGCATAACTTTGACTCGAGCAAGCACCCATCACAAAATGTTGTTTCATACTTGTTTGGGATTTTAGTGTATGAAGCGACACTCGACATGACTGCAGTCGAGTCTTTGCCTCCATCTTGCAAGTTGCCAGTTCAGTGTTAACTTTTCGTTGAATCTCAAAGTATTTGGGATGGCATGATTTCACAGGAAGGACTTACTTTTACAAAATGGTAGCTGCTTTTGCAGGAAAGGTGCTGTTATAGATCGGTGCTCCAGTTGTCTCCTCTATTCTCACTTTGAGGGGGGACACTACCTGGGCATGTCTACTTTTGAACCGCTCACTCAATCGGCGTGAAATCTACTGGTGGTGTTTTTAGCCTTATAGAAGGAGGGCATGCAAAGTTCTATACCCCCCAAACGAAGTGAAGCATAGCTTTGCATGGAGTCTGCTCAATGAATCTATCGCTGAGAAATGGTGTTGATCACCACATATTTCTCTGGTGGATTGCATACTGAAATACTTGTTGCTAATTACTACAAAAATTTTTTTTTAAATATGCATTTTTCAAATTAAAAAAAAGTATTATTTTTTACATTTGTGAAGTTTTGCAAATTACAATTTTTCATAATAAAGGAACATGAACATGCAAAATCTAAGTTTATAGTAACCGGCTTGATAAAATTTCGGCATATAGTCCGCAGATATTAAGTCTCTCGGTAGTTTCATACTGAAATGATAGTTTTATTAAGTGGGATTTGCTGCCAAAAGTGAAGCTGAGATAAATGCACTTGAAGTTGCAAGATGACGTTTTAAAAATTTATTTTTGCATCTTAAATATTAGAAATTCTTTCCAGCAGTGTAGGTAATGTCTTCCTCAAACTTCTTCTGATATACTGACATTGCTTTCAGCTATTTTCACTTGTGGATGACAAGTGCTACGCAGTGCAGCACACCTCACCAACGTATAAAGAATAATTATTTTTGACATTGTTTGTCAGTGCACATTAAGAAGACTTTGTGAGAGTGTTCCTTGTTATCCATACATGCCAAAACTCTGCAGTTCTGAATATGCATTTTTTGGGAAAAAAAGGTGCAATTCAGGGTAGTGTCCCTCCTTAACATGTTTGTGTGTTAACACGCAGGGCTCATGTTCTACGCCATCTTCCGAGAGTTGTTCTCCGGCCACAGCCCAAACTCTGTGTACTCGCGTGCGTTGGAGCGATGCCGAGCCGATCCCAGGGTCACAGCTGCCGTTGGGGAGCCTGTTCAGGGGCATGGAGAGACCACCACCCGGGGACGCCGTAGGCACGTCCCTCCTTTACCAGAAGTGTCGTTTGCACTTAGCCTCCCATTCATAGTTAGAGTATATGTTGCCATTCCTAGTTTTATTGGTATGTTAAAGTTAATTGGAACTTCTGCTTTTTCCCTCTTGACACGAGTCTCCAATTAGCTTGTTATAGCAAGAAGGGCGTAGACCAAAGGAGTATCTTGAATATATAGTCGATGGATCTTTTCTGCAAATGAGTAGAGCTACCCATCCTCAATTTGGGAAAATGTTTTGGTGGCTCTCTGTGGCATGCAGCTGCCTACATTGCAATAAACCTTTTCCAAAAGTTTGCGTCATCGCCTGTTCGCCATTGCTTGCTCTGAGCATGTATTGGACACGAGGGCTGCATTAGCGTTCAGCGTGAACTCGGATCCAATCAGCCGCTTCGTGCCCAAGAAATGGCGACCATCAATGTTGCTTGATGGACTTTTGAAAAGGGTCTTTTGTTACATTGAGAGGTCAAATCGTTCAGCGATTTTACTCAACGTTTTATTCGCCCGTTTCTTTTTATATAATTTGTGGTCAAACAACTCCATCGACACCACACACACACGAGAAAAAGTCGGACACCAATCTGCATTTTTTGCACATGCATAAGTGGTTCTTGCACGAGACCATGATACGACGATACTTCATTTCGGAAATCTTGCCGGAACCCGCCAGAATCCATGTTGGAGGCATTCGTCGCTGTTATGCTATGTTTTGTATGTTTTGGGGCCATGTCCATGCTGTTGCTTGTCCGCCCATTGGAGGTTTCAAATTGTCAGTTGCGCCGTAATTAATGGTTCCAGCCGTAAAGGCGGCAATAATATAGAGTTATGGCCAGCAGTATTAGTTGTTTTAGAATTCCGGCAATCATTAGGAACCAGGACAAGGCGACGCTCGAGCAATCGGTCTGTCAGCGTCGTGAATGGCTTTGACAGATATGCCGGCACAATCTCGACAGAAAAGCTTCATTACCAACTAAGGGTTTGTTGACTGCACTTCGTGTCAGTTGAGGAACCTCTTTGCGATTGACTAGGACAAATAATGCATACAAAATTACTTGTGCGGCAGCTGCAGCCTTCATCTGTGTAGCCAGTCAAAAAGTTGGAGGACCGTCTACAGTGCTGACAAGTTTTGTACAATATCCCCAAAGATTTCACGTATAGGTAGCGGCACTAATTTTCTGGTCAGTCACCACAGATGATTAGCAGACGACTAATCTTTTGCCGTCCGACAGCACTCTTGCGAGGCATTCAAGTGCTGAGTGAGCGGCTCTCCACGCTCGCATTCAAGGGCCGTCCGAGAATGCTAAACACAAGTCGCGGTTATTGTGACCTGTGTTCCATCCGCTGCTCGCCACCAATTTGTTTTATCATCAAATGCGGAGTCAAACGCCAGGGTGCAGTCAGCACTAGTTATTGATGGCCAGAATACTGAAGTCGGCGTACACAGCGTCGGTGTTGCTGCGAGTACATGGATAGCGGTTGGGCTCAGGGTTTGCCTCAAAAAACAGTTTTTGTTTGAAAAGTATTTTTTTTACTACATTGGTACTGCCATTTATGATCCTTTTTAGTTCAGCATCTTGCCACGTGCACTGCGTCGTGGTCACCGGTGGGTCACACCAGATGTGCCAGCTGTACGGCATATGTGGTGTGACATATGCCGCACAGCACGTATGCCACACCACATGTGTAGTGTGGCATACGTGACCCATTGGTGATCCACGACGCACCATGTGAAAGCAAATGACATTGAAGTGCAGCGTGGGTCATGGATGCCCCACGTGATTCACCTAATCATTTTGTCAAAGTGCCCAGATGGTGCTGCCCTCTTAAATTGAAAACCACTACTAGCAGTATGCTTGCTCAAATGGGTGCCAATCTTTTATTTCCGAGAGGAGGTGACACATTCCCTTTTCGGCACACCCCACGAGTCCAAGACAATACGCTGGAAAAGCGCACCCGTACGCTCAAGAAAGCTCGTGGACCTATACAGAAGATCCAAAGACGGTGTACAGGTTACTCTTCATTGATCAGTGAAGGCACTAACCCAAGGAAAGCCATAGTGATGGCGAAAAAGTCGTCATATTTTTGTGGAGGCTGTTTGAGGGAGCCATGTATGTTTCTGGCACGATTTAACACTGGGCACAAATAGAAGCCCTTGAACGACAATAATTCTCTCGCAGCCATTCTAAAGATGATAATACGGAAAGTCTTGTCTGAAAAAAGCCTCGCAATTTCAGCAATTTTAAGTTGGTTCTTTTCACTGAAGTGTTCCGAGGGTGCTTTCAGTAAAATGTGTCATGAAATATGTCACTGTTGAACATTTGCAAATATTCGGGCGTTCACTGTACCAACATCTCTAATTTCTAGCCAGAAAATAGATTAAAGCTTCGATATTTCAAAGCAAACATCAAAGCCTTCGTAGCGCCCGTTGCGATGTGGGCTGCTGCTGAGTATGCGATGAGGCCTAGGATAGCTCGGCATTTCAAAGAGCCTGGTGCCACCAACCACAAGCCGTCTCGCCATCTCTTGGTGGCACGAGAGAACAGTTTTAGTGGGTGACCCGCCAGTGCGTCATGGCGCACCCGAGGGAAATGACATGTGACCCACTGGTGGGTCACGACACAAGGACTCGAGGCCTCAAAAAGAGCTGCCGCAGTGAATGTGTTAAAAACCACAAATCATGGCAAGACGGCGTATAAAAATGAAGATATCGCTGTTTTTAACGAGC
The DNA here is from genome assembly GCA_037355805.1 of Ixodes ricinus. Classification (NCBI taxonomy): domain Eukaryota; kingdom Metazoa; phylum Arthropoda; class Arachnida; order Ixodida; family Ixodidae; genus Ixodes; species Ixodes ricinus. The sequence goes on along the minus strand of JAZHYW010059230.1, from coordinate 126,558 downwards.
AAGCTAAAAGAGACCTCATGTACGGTATGCGTGGCCGACGAAAAACCTGAGGCAGAGCAGCAATGTCCTGAAAGTGCGCTTTGAGAACGGCTGATGTCTGCCAACCTCCCTGTGCTACGAGGATGGCACCCGCCAGGCAATCTTGTTCCGCTTGACTGCTGCACCACGTGTTGCCCTTTCGTTAGCCCGGCAATCGCTCATTTGTGCTAATCTCTTTTAGTGCCGACTGTACTTTTCCCCATACTAGATTGCAGAAAGGACAGCATGTAAAAATGGCTAGAGTTCCTGATGAGGTTTCTTTCATATCTATGAGATTATTTGACACATATGTGATTATTTCGAATGTACCGTATTTTCTGGACTATAGTCCGCACCCGGTGTATAGTCTGAAGGGGCAAATTTGGGGTCAAAAATAAAAGTTTTTGCTTAGATAGTCTGCACCCGATGCATAGCCCGCACCTGGTGCTTAGTCGACATGAAAATCTTCTCATACACAGCACACCTTGACAAATGTCTGCTTTCTTAGCTCACAAACAAGCTTGCATTATACATAAATCATCATTAATATACTCTTTCATTCACAAATTCTGTCACGTCTCGTCATGATGAACGATCTTGAAAAACAAAATTCCTGTATAGTCCGCTCAGCCTAAAGTTTCAGCTTTTAAACATATATAGTCCGTGGGCCCGGAAAATACAGTACAAGCTTTTTTGTCACCTGTAGTGGAACGTGATCCCTGCATTAAGTTACACAACAGGTTTTTGATTTTTAAGTGATAGCTCCCTTAGGTTCTTCGGACCACTTTGAGGTATTTTTCTGGACCATTTAATTTCCCTGCTTATTTTCCCTACAAACACATTCAGTTTCTCTGCTAGATTTAGCAGGAAAATTGACATCACGTGACCTCAACACCAATTCAGTTTCTCCGCTAAGTTTAGAGGGGAAAATGACGTCGCATGATTTGATGTCACGTTACCTACGCACATATTCAGTTTCCTCACTAGATTTACCGGGAAATTGAGGTCGCATTACCTCAACCATAGAGTTATTAATATGTACGCTAGAGGTTCAACTGGCGCATGCGACACGCCCGGGGGCAAATTTTTGCAGACAGCAACCAGTCTACTTTTGCGGGTGCTCCTGTGCATTCCTATGGGCAAACAAGCGTGCATATTGTCTCTTTGCCGCAAAATAACATGAAACACTTTTTTTGTTTTTGGGTTGTACCGAATAGTATGTGCCTTTATTAACATTGTAAAAGTGCAATTGCTTTAGTGAGCACATTTTTCTTCATCAGTGAACAATGTTCAACTTGGCTGTGTTTCAGGCCCAAACCTGTGTTCCACAGGAGGTGTGCAAAAACAAGCGACTATTCTAAGCAACATAACAATTGAACGTATTCAATGCTCGCCAGCATTCTGGTGACGCTTATATATTGCTAATAGGGATGTCGCGAACCACCCTAGGTTCGATTTCGAAAGGTTTCGATATTTTCGAAGCGAACTGAGGTTCGCATTCGAAGAATTTCGATATTTTCGTACCGACCGAGGTTCGAATTCAAAAAATTCGCAACTTTCGATCACAGTAGAGTTTCGAATTCGAAAAGTTCGAAGCTTTCACGGTTTCTAAAATTTCGGGTTCGAATATTTCGAATATTCTTTTACTTGAGGTTCGATAAATTCGAAGATTTCGAACTTTCCTAACTTAAAAATTCGAGATATTCGAAAAATTTGAATTTCTTGGGATCTGAAGTTCGAAAAATTCGAAGATTTCGAAATTCTTTGGATATAGAATTCGAAAAATTCGAACGCTTCGAATTTTTATAGACATAAAGTTCGAACAATTCGAAGATTTCGAATTTCTTTCTACATAAAGTTCGAAAAGTTCGAAAGTTTCGATTCTCCATTAAAGCTAATTAAAAAAAAAACTTAGAAGATTTTGAATTTTTTTCAAGTCCAAGTTTTCAACGTTCAAAGTCCGGTTTTAATGTTCCTCCACAGTTTCAGTTTGAAATAACGTTTTCACGACTCACTGGTTTTCACGAAATCAGGTTTAGAAAAGTTAGGGTGTGATATTTAGACTCCGCGAAGTTGGTCAGGCAATTAAATGAGACGACGAGTGTCCCGGATGTGCTGGAATATTTGCCAGTGCAGAGTGACGTGTGACCATAGATCAGTAATTTTGACCACCAGCCCAGGGGGGGGGGGGGGGTCTTTAACGTGCATTGCGCAGTAGTGATCACACGAACGCACTGTTTTACGATACTCACCCAGTTCGAAACGGCCAGGGGCGGGCAGGAGGTTGAGGCTCAGAAAAACCTTGAAGCGACCTGGCAAACTACCTCCCCACCCCTTGCACGCTGGTAGTAATCCAATCGAACGCCGCCCGAGTGACGCTGGCATATAGTTAGTTAAGTTTGTAATTGTCCTGGAGGTTTATTTTCCGGGACGGAGGAAACGCCCCGCAAAAAGCACAGAAGCCGACACAACTGGAGGTTGAGGAGCGTTCTACCATACAAGTGGCGTCGGAAGAGGAAAAACGGGGGGAGGGGGTGCTCTAGCCCCCCTTCGCCTCCTTCCAGATATTTCGGACTGTTAAAGAAAACAATACGGGGAAAGAGGGAGTGGTCGAGCTTATTTTAATCTGAAATTATTTATGTGTATGTATAACTACTGTCGCTCTTCACTGCATAAAAGATCGCGTAGACGCCGTAGGTGGTCATTGTCGGAAACTCGTTGTCAGAAGGCACTACTTGTCACATGCTTAGAGGTTCCGAAGTTCAAAGCTATGTCTTTTCGACCTCAATAACTGTGTCATTGGTAAAAGAAAGATAAACATAACAATAAATGCGGGGATAAAAAGCTGGAGAAAAAAAGAAAGAAACTATAAAGATCCCGCCGGAAGTGTTGTATTCTTGCATATTCAGAAGCTCAGAACTTCGAAACAAGTTTCTCCTACTCAAATGTGTACAGGCTAAAAGAAACACTTCCCAAAAACGTAAAGCCAAAAAAAAAAAAAAATTAATGACGTGTTGAATTTGATCAATATTAGAAATCTTCCCCCATGAGTTAATTTATTCCTCAACGTGAAAAAACAATAAATACATTATTTTGTATTCTGCAGATGGCAATTATATGTACTGTCTGTGGTGTTAATTTAAATGCGATACCTCAAGCAACTTAAACGAAAAACAAAATACCAAGTTTAGAGCATAATTGCCCGTAGATACATGTTTGGACATTTCTTCGAAACTCATCTTGAGTAACAATAATCACATCTTAAGACGACACTTACCTAAGCTATACATAGATCATTCTTAAAAAGTTTAACATCTCAACCGTAAATAGCTTCGGCTTTAGCCCGCTTCAAATATGGCACAAACGACAATCGTCAAAAACCCGTCGTCCTTCCTCGCCCCTTCGGGAATTTATTTCTTTAAAACTGAGCGTGCCAGAACATTGTAATAAACGGCATTGTCTTTCGTAAGGAACGCAGCACCGCATGTGAAAATTCGAGAAAAAAAAATTACGAATGTACCTCACTACTTGAATTCAAATGAAACCGTCCGCCGGTCTTTCGAAGTTCGACGAACGTCGAACTTTTACCCTAAAAGTTCGAAGTTCGTCGAACTTTTGATTTTTTAGGATTCGATAGTTCGAAACTTCTCGAATTCTCTCGATAAATAAGTTCGAAAGTTCGAAAATTATCGAATTCCTTGGCGTAGGAAGTTCGAAAGTTCGAAAAGCTTCGAACTTTTTAGTGCAAGAAATTCGAAAGTTCGAAGATCATCGAATTTTTTGGTCTATCAAGTTCGAAAGTTCGACAAGCATCGAATTTTGCAGCGTAATAAGTTCGAAAGTTCGAAAGGGATCGAATTTTTTAGCGTAATAAGTTCGACGGTTCGAAAAGCGTCGAACTTCTTAGTTTAACAAGTTCGAAAATTCGACTTCCGTCGAATTTTACGATATAGAAAGTTCGAAAATTCGAAATCTTTCGAATCTTTCGAACCGCTTGATTCGATCATCGAAACTTCGGTTCGAAAAAGTTCGCGGCATCCCTAATTGCTAATATGCCAGCCTTGTCACTATATGAAAATGACCCCGTCTTGCATCTTTACGAGCGGTTAAAAACATTCCAAACGTAAAGGATAAAATATGTGGGCTATAAAAGGTGTCTCTTTTTATTATTTTCTCTGTCGGGCAGTTGTTATCAAAGATTCCGAGCGTACGGGTGATGTTTTGAACGTAGAACAAGCATATTCGCACAGAGCCGAAAGAATAAAGCAGTACTTATTGCAAATCTGACTATATTACATGGCTCTCAATTTATTTTGATAGTGTATCTGCACAGGGAGTTACTCATTCAGTGTTACTGCATAGTTCCTGCCATCTTTATTAGTTTTCCAGATGTCCTTCGTTCGTTTTGGCACATATATCCCCCATGCTGAAAAGCGTCAACGTCGTGTTTGCGCTAAGAGTGTCTGACGGTGCACATAAATACATGTACGAAGCAATTTTAGCACCGTCTTTAATGCCATTAATTTAAAATAAAAACGCCGTAACTGACCAATTATTTTGTCTGCGTGACTAAGAAATGTTCCAAGCTACCTAGCATGTACGAAATATTGGTGATATTTGCTCTTATAATTGAGCGCAGGGAGAAAATGCACTCACTTTTTCCCATAAAAATATATTACCGGAAGTCAGTTTTCAACTGGTTGCCGTCTGCTTCAATTTGCTGCAACACACTAGTGGCAGTTGAACCTCTAGCGTATATTATAATAACTATAGGACCTCAACACCAATTCAGTTTCACCGCTAAATTTAGTGGGGAAAAATGGCAACACGACTTCATATCACGTGACCTATACACAAATTCACTTTCCCCGCTAAATTTAGCAGAAAAATTGACATTCACATGACCTCGACGCCAAATCAATTTCTCCGCTAAATTTAGCAGGAAAATGACGATCGCATGGCTTGATGTCATGTGACCTACACACAAATTCAATTTACCTGCTAAGTTTAGCGGGAAAGTTGACATGTGACTGCCTGCGGCTCTTTTAATTATGTCTGCAGCTAAATGCTTAATTGAACAACAACATAGTTGGTTTTGCCTCACTTTTTTAACACAATGTGTTTATGGGCTGAATTTCATGCGAAAAGTGTGCGCTCGAGTGTGACGAAAAAGCATTACACACAGGCCAAGGCAACGTAAGGCATACACAGCCCATAGTAGGCATCATCATGATCATAAACTTTATTGATGCAAAAGTGGTATGTGGATAAGCATCCAAAGAGCATTTTAGTCATAATTAATCATAAGTACTCATAATTAGGGGTAATTAATTCTAACGAGCGAGATTTACCAGGTGGCTCAGTGGGAATCTAACCCCAGACCGTGCGACGTGCAGCCCGACGCCATTGCTCGGCGCCACGAGAGAACATGAGTGGATTCAGAGGAGGGGACGAGGGGTGCGATCATAAGCCTCCCAAGGTCAATGTTTTCTTGCTGAATTAACCAGCCTTTTTTATGAAAACTATAGATGTTGGTGGATGTAAATATGTCCTTTCTCAAAATCAACTTTTTTTTGAGAATTTCTTTTTTTTCTGGGTAGTGTCCCCCTTAACAAATGACCAATGACCTGCTTCCTTTTGCCCTACACAGGCATGTCAGCCACATGGAATATCTCAAGGATGGCATCAACCACATGCGCATGAAGTTCTACATCAAGGGCCCCCATAAATCTGGCACAGTCCACCTTGAAGTGAAGGAGGTATGCATTTCTCCAATATCGCTTGTAGCAATGCTACAATGCTGCACCAGTCCCTTTCAATTATATGCATGCATTGACTGCCAAACTGAACTGAACCATTCCCTATCCACGTGTTTGACGAAACTCCAGTAGCAGGCTTGAGAATACAAATGGCATTTTTCATATAAGAACACTAGTAACATTCCACAACTTAAGGCTGGAAGTGCTGCAAGCTGATCGAGGTTTGCGAGTTTGCTGAAATATGCGAATTCCAGACAGTGCAGGGAATAGGTCGCGGCCTATTTATCCGGCTTGAACGACTGACTGTAACAGGCTATGTAGTAGTCACTTGGCGACACTCTTATAAAAGGGTTACGGAAACAAAATGTTTGCACTTATTTCTTTGTTTGGATGCCATGAAAACTACACTAATGCAGGACATTTAAAGGGCAACTCTAGTCAAAAACGAAACCGAAATAAATTACTGGTATCGCTTGAGTGGCGCCAAATGTGATCCCAGCCGAAATATTACGGCAAAGTGAAGCTGCATACTCCACTAAAACCGATTTTAAAGATGCGACCAGCTGCTCTTTAGCGGGCAGCAAGTAGGTTAGCTTTTAGTCAAGGAACACTGGCGCAGCACCCTTGTGACGTCGTGTCGTGGTGGAGCTGCGGTTGATTAGTTGTACCACGCGCCACAGCACCACGATGATGTCACGTTGCGGCCGTATGGCTGATGATCAGTGTTGCCATCCCCCTAGCTGATAGTTTCGGTTTTGCGGTAGACGCCCGAAACCAAACTTTGAGCCGTGATATTTATAAAACTACACAGAATATCGAAACAAAAATTATACCTTGTAATTCAGGGACACTGCCATAGCTGAAAACAGTTGTAATCCCCAATTAAAAAAATGAAAGACGTTTACAATTTTCTGTAATGCCGAATTAGAGCGCAGCTCTTGTGGAGGAGGAGGGGAGTGTATGCCCCTCCTCCCCATCCCCTCCTGCTCCACTTCCATTTAGCAGGAAAATTTTCGCAAAATTTTCCCACCAAGTTTAGCGGAAAAATTTCCCCGCTAAATTTGGCGGGAAATTCAGCGAAACTTCTTCCATAAATTTTGCGGAGAAATGTTCCCATAATGCAACGCGCGGTCATGCCCGGTTGCATTATTCCCATAATGCAACGCACGCGGTTACGCTGACGGCGACGCTGCTCTACCCGGAAACGGACGCCTAACAGCTGCGCTCTACAAATATTGACCGGAGTTGCCCTTTAATATAAGGGGCTAATTGTCGCGATAAGTCGGATAATGAATCAAAAATTTTTAAATTAACTTTCTAATTATCATTATTGAAAATAAATGGCTTCAATAATAAACTTGTTGAGAGCCACCGAAAACGCTAAATAAGTAAATTTGAGCAAGATTTGGGGCAAGTGGGAAGCGTGGTGGTGCGCTGAAGTTACTATTTATATTAAAAATAGCGCAGAAAAGAGAAGCACACAGGAGGACAAGCACTTTCTGTCCCGTCTTTTTTGCACTCTTTTTAATATGAATGTCAATTACCAACTTGCCCAGCAGACCAAGCTGAAGTTACTACTTGTGGAACGGCCGTAACGCTGGCGGTGCAAATACGCGGACTATGAGAGACAGGAAAAAAATGTGCGGGCACGTTTTGTTGCATGAGTGGCAACTTTAGCGCACCACCGCGCTTCTCACGCACCTCCAATCTTCCCAAAATTTACTCTAAAGGTTTTTGATGATGTTCAGCAAGTTTTGGATTGGAGCCATATCTTTATCTCCAATAGTCAAGTTCAATACCAAGTTCTGGACCGACTTATCATGACGATTATCCCCCTATAATATGTCCCCTTGGCCATACAACTCAACTGCATAGACCGGTTTAGTGTAGCTTGCACAGCATTTTTAAAACAAATCTGTAAAGCCTTACAAAAACACCCAATCTTTATGAACTCAGCGATGTGATCGTTGCGCCAAACTGCTTACCCTGCTGCATCCTACAACATTTTACCAAAATGTGAGGAATTAGCGCCAACGTTGTGCCAAAACTTAATTTCACCTTAATAATACTGAAAATATAATAGCTCAGGCCTCGCTGCCCGCCCGGACCATTACGATGAGCTTATGCGAGTTTTCAGAACTTTTGAGTATCGTCTCAAATAACGTACTCTTCGATTGCATTTCGTATGAAAGGCTGACAGAACTCGGAAGTTTACCAATAATTCTCATGTTCGTCGTCTGTTCTGCTGGAGGATTGTGTCGTTTCTCCTCGCGCACTGGTGTACTGCAGAGAAGCGAAAACCACGGCGTAAGCGCCGCGATTTTGCGTGTCTTGCCTCGCCGCAGCGCATCCCCGTGCTAAGGGAAAGCACTCCTCTAGAGCGAGACGCGACACAATTCCTGAATACAACTTCGGCTCGTATATATGATGGACTAGGATATCCTGGCGGTACCGTTTTCCAAATCGAGATTTAGCGAGGATACTTCGGTATTGCAAAAACATTTATGTTCTCTCTTTCGTATGTTTATTTCTTTATGCCAACTCCTTTGTTTAGCTATCACTTTTATATAGATGCGAGTAAATTAGAACTAAATTGGCAGGGGCAGTGAATGGAAGCTTGCGTAAGAACCTTAACGAGTTCGGCGGGATTGTTTTCAAGTTTCGTTCACATGCCGTTTTTGTTATGAAGTTTTACTCATAAAATGTAAGTGACGTTCGTAATCAAATGACAGTGCTTTGTTTTTTATCTGAATTATAAATTGCTGTTTTATTACAACCTTTAGAACTTGAAGGGACCATTAATTTATGGGCTCAATATTATTTCAATGGGATTCAGTACCTAAAATAACCATTCACGGCAGTTTGTGCTGTCCTTCATCACTCGCCTTCTCGCCCTGTCTGGTGCTTCTCCACGCAGCTAAACGCTAGTTTTGTGTTTGAGGGACTCACTCCTGTTGTGCAATTGATGCTAACAAAGGGTTGCACGTAAGTGAGAAGGCAATGTAGACATTGCCTTTTAGTTGGACACGCCGACACATTAATCTTAACATAATGCTGATGTCCTCAGCTGATGTTTTATGTGGCACGTACCTGGAATGCGCAGTAACCGATGTTTCTTTTATCATATTTTGGGCTTGCTTTTGTTTGAGTGTGTTTTCCTGCGTGCTTGCGTTTTTCTTGTTTTTTTGGTACATATGCAAGAGTTTATTTCCACCTTCAAAACTATGTACCCCCCCCCCCTGCAATAATGCCTTCGGGCGCTGCGGGGTAACCCGAAATAAATAAATAAATAATTAATTAATTTCTGCATTGGTATGAATAAAAATGATGCTACAAAAGTTATTTTTGCTGCTCCAAAATTGACTTTTGGCTGCTCCAAGGGCTGTTCCAAAATTACTCGGACCAATCACATCACTTTGAGCTCATTTTGAATATTTGATTGATGTTACTTATACAATTGTATGCTTATTCATTTTTGTGGAGTGCAACATGCTAACAGTTTGAGCTGTTAATATGGTATCTGCTAAACAGCCAATTAATAATTTTTATTTTTTTCAGAACACTAGCAAGGATTTTGAGTATCGTTATCTTTTGTTGATCTTGATGGCCACCCGAAACGAACGATCATCCTTGAAGACAACCGGGAAAACCACACTTCTGGTACCACCTTTGATGTCGTATAGCTACGTGGTCCTTCTCCAACACAAGTTATCTGTAGATGTTGTTTTTTTTATTTGACATTAAATAAAAGTGCTTGGTTAGTTCTCATGGTGTCCTTACTTTGGCATATTACGGGAATTGTTATCATGTAAACAAAACAGCTTGTGATTTGTTTCCTTCTATATCACTAAGTGTTCATCTGTTCAAAAAAGAAAAATACTTTTCAGGTAAATATTTACCTATCTCCACCATTTTTTATATTCCCGGTTTGAGATTTTTGGTATAAAGTAGCTTCGGCTTGGCGCAGTTGAGTGCGAACAGTAAAGCATTCGCTGTGCTAAAGTGGAAAGAGGTGGGAGGAGCTTCCCCTGGACTCTTAACCTGTCCATTGTGGCTTATTTTTGCGGCCCCATGTTCGTACACAGAAACTTCTCCCCTTCCCTTCCTAATGACACCCTTTGTTTCCTCTAGTTTCCTACCACGATATCCTTGAACCAAGTCTCTGACAGGGTGCACCAGTACTTCGGAGTGTGGTGGATTAGGATTAATTAAAAACACTCGGATATTTTTCTTTCTTGTCATGAAGACAAGAAGGAAAAATTGCCCCTTTCCCCCATTATCGTGGCAAAGGCAGACGTAACGCAGAATGTGATGCGGCATCCAGCTAGATGCGATGCAGAGTGCAAGTTCGTCTGTCTTGCACAGGGGTTGCGATAACGTCAGAACGCCGAGCTCGTATTGACTGATTGAAAGAAATAGTGGGTAGGCCTCAAGGCATCTAGCATTGAGGTCTACCCACTATTCTTTCAATCGGAGCTCGGCGTCGTTCTGACGCCACCAGAACTCCTGCAAAAGGAGCAGACGACTTGCTCTCCGCATAGACTTCTACCAAGAATCCCTGTAAGCAACACTGCACGCGTTCAATTATGGGACACTTCTGGCCATGGAGAGGAGTGGCATGGCTTCAGTTTCAATTGCCCCATTGACCAAGTAGTGCATTTCAACACAGCATGAAAATGAAGTCTGCGCTTTTGCTTGCATTGCGCCCATTCATCTTTGCGAGAGCCCCGTTAAAACACGGACCTCTGCTTAGGCCTAGCGAGGAGGAGTACGGCCTGCCGTGTCCTGGCTACTGTTCCAGAGTGCAGCATGACCCACCCAGCTCGCGGATAGTTTAAGAAGCCCAGGGCATTAGGGGGCCGATGGAACAGGATGACCGGCCCAGTATACTTATCGCATGTGCCATCGTAGTCATGTGTTTGCCTGCGCACTAACTTGGGCATGCCGGGAGCCCGAATATATGTGCACCAGCATTCCATTCACTATAGACTATATGCAAAAAGATGGTCAATTATCAAACTTCCACCATATTGGGGGGTTCTCGTACCGATAGTTTCGCCCGAGAGACAATGGGGCCCGGCAAAATGGGAGTCTTAGATCTAAAATATAATCACGTGCTGCAAGTCCAGTACGAAACCTTCACGTGTCTGTGATAACGACCGTTCACCGACCTGGATGGCCCAATTAACTGCTCGAGTGATGCGGCCACGTTGCTGACAATTCCGTTCCAGAATTTCGTGCCGTTTTTATTTTCTTCTCTGAACCAAACTAAACACTGAGTGCACAGAAGAAGGAAAATGACCGCATCTCCACGTGGTGAATGATGTTGATTGGGGCGAAGCGGCGTCTGCTCCGTTTTCATCCATGTCAGAAAGAGAATGTGTGTATGGAGCGTGGTTATATACTCATTTGAGCATTTGACCGCAGCGCCCTCTCGTCTATAAACGTTGAGCCAATGCATGCAAAGTTTAACGCGATTATATACGCATTTGACCGCAGCGCTCTCTCCTGTATAGACGTTGAGCGGCTACGTGCAACGTTTCATTGATGACATCCCCAGCTCTTGAGTTACTACCACATCTCAGAGCCCCTACTCGTCCCGCAGTCGTGGCCGAGTGGTTAAGGCGATGGACTAGAAATCCATTGGGGTCTCCCCGCACAGGTTCGAATCCTGTCGACTGCGCAAACATTTTTTCTTTTTTTAAGAAGACGGATGGGATGGCAGTCGATGTGAGCACAAACGGACAGACAAGGCTAAACCCTAAAAAGCTTCGCCCCTAAAAAAAAAAAAAGACTGTGTCGTTTGTTTCGTTTTTTTGTGTTTCTTTCGTTTTAAGTCAACTGTGCAAGTGGCTGGCACTCGTCTTCAATCGGTGAAGAGGTGAGCACTGCATCAGCGTTCGGCTGGCAATCTTGTTTTCTAGTTCCGTCACTTGAGTTAACCGGAGACGGGTTACTCAGGTGACCAGCCATCTTCAGCGTTAAAAAGCAGGAATAATCTGAGTGCAACTACCGTTGAACGTTCCAGCATAGAAGGCCTATAGGTAGGGTTCCATATTTTCGGATAAATCCGAAGAACTCGGAAAAACAGTTGCTGGTAAAATTTTTGTCAGTTCGGACTTATCCGAAAAACTCTAAAATTCAATAACCCAATCTACACAAAAAAACAAAGCGGTATTTTGCAATTTTATTTTGTCAGAGCACAGTGTCCAAGGTCCCGAGAAAATGCCATCCCGGATTCCTTTCACCCCTCCGATCACCGACAAAAGGAGTCTTGCGGTTTACCTTGTCAAACTTCATTCAGAACAACAGGTTACTGTACTTCTAGACCACAACAAAAGCCACTGTTCCGGTTTCCAGTTTGAATCAGACTACGAGGGGCGTTCATAAAGTTCGTATTATTGTCCCGAAGGAATAGAGATTCAGCAATGAAACTCGAGTAGGAGTTGAGACTTTCTCTACATGTTCTCCACCAAAAGTTACCCACTTTTTCCAGCGATGCACCACATGCCGGGGGCCATTGTTATAGAACTCCTCGTTTTGAGTGTTCAGGAATCGCTCCACTTCAGCAATCACTTCGTCGCCGTCCTTGAAATGCTTTCCTCTTATTTGGTCACACTAGAAGCGTCTGTGCCATTTAACCAGAGTGTCATAAACTGGGGTGTTGTCCCCGAACAACGCTCCCAGATTGGAATGAATATCCGTGGCATTGCTTCCCTTCAAATGGAAAAAAACGGATCACTGCATGTGCTTGGCACCGACGGGCGGTGCCATTTTTGTTTCGACTCCCTGGCGGCGTTCCAAGCTACTATAGCATGCGATGTTTATACTGTGCGTAAACTAGAGGGATGTGCGCTCATGTTGATGCTTGTTTTGTTCCGTTTTTTCCAATTTTTTGTGCCGATAATACAAACTTTATGAACGCCCCTCGTATGTATGCTTCTTAAAGGGAGGAAGGGCTGTGTTTTTGTAAGTGCAAGCTGCGAACCAGATTTCACAAAAAGGGGCGGTGGAAGTTTCTATCACACCCTTTACCACTCCACCCCGTGCAGCCATGGGGTAGGTAGGGTGATGGAATAGGATGGGAAGAAAACGAGCTTCCCAGTGACTACCTCCACGAGTTTAGTGCTTTTAAGGTATCGACATTTATTGAAGCAACACTTGTTTGCAAGTTCTGTCGTGGGACAGATTAGTATGGCCAATGGCAAGGGTGCCAATGCCAAATCCAGCTGAATAAATGTCACTTGATAACAAGTGCATTCTTTTTGATCTAGCACACGTTTACACCTGGATATTGTTTATTTTTATTTTCGCAAAAATAGAAAATTCTGCAAAATTAAACTCCGCATATCGGAGACATGGGAATCGAACAAATATAAACTCGGGTTTCCGGCAAAAAATAAAGTCCAAAAAACGCCCTCCAAGTTTGATGAAAAAGATAGACTCCAAAAACACGGAACCCTACCTACAAGGTATGGGTTACAAAAAAATAAAAAATAAAGAGTAAACTATTTTTGAACACACGAAAGAATAAAACAAACTCGGGACAAGGGACAACAAACATATCTTTCATTGAAAGACATGTTTGTCCTCACTTGTCCAGAGTTTGTTTTACTCTTTCTGTGTTAAATCAACTTTACGAACACGCTCCCGTTATTTAAAAGGAAGCTGAAACACTTCTTTAAAAAAAACAGAGTTAGAGGTGAATTCTGGCGTATTTTTATCCCGTGAATCTGAATATCACATTCGTTTTCCCTGAAGATGCAACTAAAAGCGAGAAAACGCGAAAAACCTCCGACCAGTCGTGACGTCATACTAGGATCTTTGGGCCGCCAAGCGCGTGTCGCTCGTGTGGGCAGCGCGTGCAATGGCAAGCTTGCCAGGTATATTTTTCCGCAACTGACGGCAGTCGTGACGTCTCTTTCTGACCTTTTTGAAAATAGCAAGAGTGCGCGTGCATAGCTTTGACAGGCGCTGAAGATGCGCGAGAGCAGAGATTCCGAAAACTCCTAGTGTGACGTCACGCCCCGGGAAGGAGGGGCTTCGGCGGTACTTTAAAAATTAATTTCTGAAGCCTCCGTGCACCAAATTGAAAAATAATCTCGATATTCCTGATCCTGGAGGTAGAATGAAGGCCATTGAAGTGTTTTTTCTCAAATACAGAACCGCTTCAGTTTCCCTTTAAATCATTTCCACCTGCAAAAAATAAAAACAATATAGGTGAGGCAAAACAAGAATGAGTAACAGTTACACTTAAAATGTGAACACCTTCCGATGATCTATCAAGAGCAGTGTTCTCTCCCATATGAACTTCTGTGATTCGAGGTGAAAACGGCCGCATAGAAGTATGTGCCTTCCATCAATGTCCCAATATCTGCAGTTTTTTTTTTGTTGCAGACCTAATATTCTTCTATAATTAAATCCCAGAAATCTAGAACAAGTCATTTCGGAACATCCACAGGTAGAGCAAAGGCTGCTGTAATGCACATTTTTATTTACCTCCTGTGAAACAAGGTTTCAAGACACTTCAAACAGTAGAGGGGTAAAAACATGAGTGATGAGACAGAAAATACTGTGCATACAGAAAACAAAATGATTATGAGCTTCTACAACTTTTATCCACATACATCTTCCAGGTTACACAATTTCACATGTATTTCCTTAAAACAAAAAAAAAAAAAGTTTCAGATGTTATATTGGTGGCTTCTCAGTTTTCATCGGTAAAACAAGTTAGTGTCTTTAGACCTAGAGAATGCACCTTCCAGCGTTGCACGCAGATCACGGGCACGTGCACTCCCGAGATGTCTTTCAGATTTCCGAGCTCAGTGCTCAAGTCTTCCACAACACTGCACACAGCTTTGCTGTTCAGTGTGCACACTGGAAAAGATCACTCTCAGAGATCAACTTCTGCCATGTGCTGTTGAAATTTCCACATTAGTACTACATTGAATGGTCTTATAGAAGAAATGTCTAATTAGTGAAAAGAAACTCAGATGTGATGCCCAATTCTGAACGAGGGGATGCCCTTCAAACCCCTCGGTTTTGCCACCACTACAGAAATAGCTTGAGCACCGCAAATGCTTGAACACACAAGTTTAGCTGATGAAAGTGGGCCTTTGTACCTTGTATCGCAAGGGCTGCAACTATTTGCAGAGCAAACAGTTAAGTCACCAATCAGCATTCAATCCACAATGAATAAAATTGTGCACAAAACCAGCCGAATGGAGGGTAAGCAACTCATACTCTAAGTGAGGTTGTTTGCACCAAACGTTGGACGCATGAAAGGCGTTTCCTTCGAAGGGTCTGCCATATTTCCTATCGCAGAACACTGGTTCATTTACTGCATGCTTACTAGGAATATATAAGAAAGTTAAAAGGGACACCACTTCTATGCATTGATTAGAAGTCCCAAATGTGTCGGAGGTCACAGGATGCCTGTAGCTTCATGTATTGCACATTCGTGCACCAAAACGCAGTGCAGTCATCTTTTGTGCTCGTCTTTCTTCCTGGAAAACGAGTGCAAGCAGTCAGTACTAATTTAAAATGTTTAAAATTCATTGTGTCTCACACCACGACTTTTAAACATGCAAATGTAATAAAAAGCTATAAGGCACTGCATTATCACATTCGCTCTATTAAAAGTAGAGAGAATTCGAATGTATACAGTCCTACACAAAAATCTAAATCAGTACACCACTCTGTCTCAGTGCCATGCACCATTTAGACCTTGCAACTATCTTCAAGACCACAAGAAAAAGCCATAAAGCTAATGGTCCCAATAAAGTACCTCAAAGATGATGCACAACTGCATGTGCTGACTGATGCAATTGATACCAAAAGTGGTTATAAAAATATAGTGTTCCTTTGAATAAAAAATACTTTCAGTGCAAACTAACTTGCTTACCATTGAGTAAAAAGAATGGCCTCGAAACCCTAGCACCAAAAAAATGCAATGTCTCTTAGATGACATCACGGCAACAAATAAAGCATGTAACCCCAAAAAATATATATTATGGTTGGATAGAGTAGCTCTCTCTCTCTCCTAGTGCTCTCCCAACATGTTAGCAAAGATTCTGCCAACAGGTAATCCCACGAGGCACACCAAGGACACACCTTTCCCAGCAGATGCAAGGAAAAACAATCGAAATTGCATCATGTCAACTGACCAGTATCACGCAATTATTTCTATTTCTAGATCTCTCCTGTAGTTTATAGCTCTCTCCAGGTTTGCACAGGTACCGCAGGTGCAAACGAAGTTGCTGGAAGCTCTCCTCGTGTGCTCCGCAGAGACCGCACTCAAACACGGTGTTGCGCCCGTTGAGCCACATGAGTTGCTCGGCCCGGCCAACAGTTGCTAGTTCCCCGCTTCCGTTGTCGTTACCCTCTCCACCTGACCGCAACATCTTGGAACCAGAGGGACCAGCTTGTGCCTCCTCAGCTCCGCCAAAGTGGCATAGCGCCGCAGGCAGATGCGGCACTGGTTCGGCACCTCCTCGGGATTGCCGTGCATCCAGAGGTGCGACCGATACTGGTCCGGTGTGTAGAAGCGGATGTTGCAACGCGTGCACACAAAGGGCTTGCGCCCCATGTGGATGTTGAGGTGTGCATTAAGCAGAAACAGCAATGGAAACACCCTGTGGCAGATGTGGCACTCGTGGCACCTTACGCTGACACTTGAGCCGCTTGTTGGACACCCTCCGGACCAGCTCGGGGTCCGGCTCCGAGCCGGGCTCCGAGGGCACCAGGCTCCGGATGGCCCCCATCCCTGCAGTGCGAACCTTCCCCGCAAGACCGTGAAGACTGCGGCCCGCACCGAGCATCGAGGTGAAGTCGAACGCCCCGTGGGCTCCCCACTCTGAAGTGGCGCAAGGAATGTAGAAGGGGGCTTGGCTGCTCGGATGGAAGTCTCGGGCTGCAGAGCCTCCCAGCGGTCTGCCAGATGGCGGGAAAAGCGGGCCGTCCGCAGCGACCCGCTCCAGGCCGACCTGCCCGGAGGAAGGCCCTCTGTGCGACTCAGCCGCAGCAGTGCCCCGGAGCCAAAGCGCCGAGCCGAGAGGTGCTGCTGCACGTCCCGGAAGTTGAGGAAGCTCCTTGCCGCAGTGTGTGCACCGGTGGAGGCTCTCCACTATGTGCACCACCTGCGGTTGACAACAGACAATAGCTCCTGACATGGACAAGGGTAGGGTAACTGCTAGTGCCTACCCCTACAACCATTAAAGCCAGGCACCTAATGTGCTGCACCATATTAAGACTACAGAGATGGCTCCCTCCCTATAGGCCCAGTCTCCCCTTTAACGTGTCTCATTAGCTTGGCTATTTATGAACATAATTGTCTCACTGATGGACCCTATGTCAGCTCTGCATACTGACTATGAAAACAAAACAAAAAAATATGTAAGCTCGATCATGCCGACAAAGACTGGTGGTAAGCACAGAATATGTGATAGTCCTTCCACTTATCGGCGTTCATCTGTGGGGTCCCTGGTGAAGGCTCCTTCTGCAGCTTCTGACATTCTCAAAAAGCTCGTCCCTCTTCTTCCACCGCGGCCGCATTGGAAAAGAGAGAGGCATCTGATTGGCACCGCGTCGCTACAAAGGAAGTGTGTTGAAGAGTAGTTCCTATTTCTAACAAATGCTGCGAGATGGCGCAGCATGACATACCCACACGCTTTTAATGTCGCGAGGTGAGAGATGGCGTTTGGGCACACGGCCTGGGCAAGGGTTTCTCTTCACGTCAAGGGCAAACACCATATTAGAAAGGAACTTCAACAACTGCTGGAGCAAAAACATTGGGGTGCACCGATACGAAGCAGAGAACTTAAACTGCAGCACGAAAATCAACCTTCTAAGGTATTTTGCTTGTTTGAAAGGGAGAGGGCAAGTAAGAACACTGTCAAGACAGTGATCCACAACGACAAGGTCTGCAGGGGAAAACCGGACGTGTACAATGCTTTCCACAACTACTACGATAGCAGGACCACACCGTTGGCCCAGATCCCTGCGGAAATCCTGGACAGGGTGCCAAAGATGAAGGAGGAGACCAGCGTGCAATCAACGAATCGATCACTACTGCAGAGGTCAAGAGGGCGATTATGGACCTCCACGTCAACACAGCCCCTGGCCCCGATGGAATCAACAGCGAATTTCATAAAACATTCTCGAGAGAATTAAGTTCAAGTCTTGTTTACATTTTTGAAGATGTGAGACAACGAAAACTACCGATACCATCAATGTGCAGAAGCCACATAGTTCCGATTCCAAAGAAGATGGAAGCATCGAAGACTCCTCGGGTTTTGGACTTCCGACTCCTGCTCGGCGGCTGGAGGCAGGCCTGAGTGAAGTGGTCGGCGATGACCAGAGCTGCGGCTTTAGGGACAGCTCAATCGCCTGGAACCTATATTTAAGGAGGATAGTCAGCAAGGCAGCAGAGGCCAGCACCTTTTCAGGGGCCATGCTCCCATTGGATCTTAGCAAGGCTTTTGATAGTGGATAGCTTCTTCTTCACACTGCTGCAGCACTGTGGAGTTGGTGAATACTTTGAGGATTGGTTCACAGTATGCTACAAAGATATCAGCATGAAACTGATCATCAACTCTGCACGTCACTGATGCCCGCTCTCTCCCCTACTCTTTTTCGCTCTCTACTTGGAACCAGTCTGTTGCATGATACTTCAGAACAATTCCATCAACGGATTGCGGCATGGAAGCCACCACATCAAGGTCCTGGCATACGCCGACGATGGGATTTTTGTTCCACCGAGAGGGAGGTTGAGGCTGCACTGAACGTTGTTCAGGCATTCTGTGATGTCTCAGGGGCTGCACTGAATTGCCAGATTTCTAAGTGTTTCATGGCTCGGCGATTGGATTACGACAACGCCTTCCTTTCTGGGGACAGAATTAGCGCATTAGGGAAAGCCCTGCTTTCCCTAATGGCAATAGTGCACAGGTGAAGCTACACTTCACCTGTGCACAATGGTCATACTTTTTGTATATATATAAAAAAAAAAAGAGAATCCATGTAAGAATAATTTGTGTTATTTTAGACTTCATGAAACACATACTGGATCAAGTTTGTGGGGCTCGTGGCGCTGTCAATGATGCTATACTCATGGTCAACTTTCTGTGGCAATTCAGTCAATGCTAGGGGAGAGGGTGCACCAACCGCTGTACACGCGCTTTCCTCCTCTCTTCGAATTGCCACAGAAAGCTGACCGCGAGTAGTAGTGCAGGCCTGCGCCCACCGGGGCACAAGCAACGAAAAGCCACGACCATCGTGGAGCATGGGTTCAAGTCGGTGCGTGCCTGGGGACTGAGTGAGATACATGTTCTATAAAGGTGTGTTTTTGCAGTGAGCCTTGTTGGTCTCCAATCTGACAAAGTTCTTTTGCAGAGATGTCAGCTGGCCAAGAAATATATACCCCAAAAATTGCATCCTTCTTAGATATAATTTTGGACATTCAAACTATTAACCCTTTGCAGTCATGAGTCGAGCGTGGGCCGACGTCAGAGAAACACATCCCCGATCAGATGTTGGGCGTTGTCTGACACACCTGCGCTCGTTTAAACTGCTCTTCTGTTCTTCCTTGCTGGTTGGCGGTGCCATCTCTCGGGATGTTTCTCCCATAGAAAGAAAAACCGTTTGTGAGCGAAAGATTCAAGCACACTTTGAATTTCACTGGCACGACAAAGCATGGCTTTGTTTTCGCCATGCAGGTTTTACGGAAACTCGCTGCGTGATTTTGTTGACAAGTGAGGACGTTCTTAGTGGTAACGACAATTATGTCCCTCCTTCCAACGAAGTGACTGCACCGACAGTAGCCTCCACTCTGGATGCTTCGGAAAGTATCTCGCATAGTAAGTTTCGCTAGATAAACCCAAGAATGAAAAATAAATCTTTCATGTTGCTTTTGTATGCAGGAAAAATTTTCTCTCTTCCGCGAACCATTTTTGCAAAGAAATTTCTGACCGGAACGACCGTATAGTTGGTCAGGGAGTCTGACCGCAAACGGGTTAAAAGTGCAGGGGTACCCCAAAAGTAACTTCAGTCTTAAATGCCTTAGATATCTTAGATTCAACAACCCCTACCTTAAAGCTCCACAGATTGCTTAGGTCGAAACTTACACGAAACACTGGCACACTCAAAAATGCGATTGGAAGTACTCGCTACCAGTGTGCACGATAAATTAAAATATCACAATCCACGGGCGACTGAAAGTTTGAAAGAGGCAGCAAGCCCCACCAGATTTCTTAGGGGCAGGTGCTGCCCTACCATACAACGTAATTTGTGGTACATTCTTCGCAAGCAGTTATCGGTAGTTGAGTCAAGCTATTTCTAAACTGTTTTTTACCCATCTTTGGTTGCCCCTTGGAGCTCGCTATTTTTAAGTGTCGCACCATCACCCAAAGTGTACCTGATGCAGTCGAAGGCGCAACTCAGACGTCAGGATGGTGCCACACTTGCTACAGATGTAGGGGTACGACAAAGGATGGGACCGCATGTGACGCAACAGGGCCTCGGGCAGAGAGAAGCGCTGGTCACACTGCTCGCAGAAGAAAGGCCGAGCTCGGTAGTGTAGCAGCAGGTGCCGGTAGAGCAGCGCTGTCCACGTGGTCCCAAAATCACACCGGTGACAAGCATGCTTGGGGAATTTGGTTGCCATGTAAACCTGGATGGATGGATTTCGAACTCTCATCAGTGAAGCCAAGGGACACAAAATCCCTATACAATTCCACTACTTTCAATATGCACGACTCAATCATTTGCCGCCCTAAACAACCCAGGAAGGGTTTCACATTTAGGCTGCGAGATTCCTCGGCCACACGTGCACAGTGAAGGCGAGAGCTATGCTATATTTTTACCTTAGCTCGGAATCTAGCAAAAAGCTATGGCCATGAGCCTCAGAAGATGCTAATTCTGCCTTGTAGGCTGTGTGGTAGAAGTAGATTCCAAAGGTAAGAGCTCACACTCTTGGCATTCCCTACGCAGTACACTGCGAGTGCAGATTGCCTGGTCTGCACCTGTCGGGAGGGTACAAGATCATCTCATAGCTAGGGTACTGGATTTTCAAGGTATATTTTAAGGCAAAATCAAAAAGCAATTTTCCGAATCTTTTTTTTTTATTTTTTATTTTTGCAGGGCTTGCATTTATTATACACGGACTTCTGAATGGGCCTTTTCCTACAGAGCCTAGATTGAAGAGATGGTTAATCTCAAACCATGGGGAGTGTTTGCAATTTAATGGCGGACGTCTGCTGTGTTGATTGGTTGCAAGTGCGCGTGGCGAAGAGGAAAGCAGGCGGAAAGGCAGAGACGTTTGCAGACAGTCAATGCTTTCAGCACCTCCTCGCAGCTCCGTATTGCTAACGCAGCCCATAAACCACGTGACCCTGGTAGAGCAGTTGGCAACTCTGCAATTCGCGACTCCAGCAAAACGGACGCCACCAAGCGGGAAAACCGGGAAGCAGCCGGACCAGGTCGCTCCGCACCCCTCCGCGTCTCTGGTGGCTTTCGCGGACACGTGTTGTTGGCGCGGTGGCGAACAATGCAGTTTGACGAAGGTCCAAAAATTTCTTAAGTTTGGTTAAGTGTTCATTAGTGTGGTGAAGTCTCAGTAGATTGTTTCCTTCCATCACGTGTTTGAAAGCCCGTTTACTCCACAACACACGGTCGGGCGCTTTCGATTTCTTGGACGGGGAGGAATCACGGAAAAACGTTTTGATTTCTTGTCTGCGTCGAATCACATTCAAAGTGACGACTACTTGGTAACTGATAAGTGGTTTCTTTATAAGGATGTAGCACAGTGGACTGAGGACGACAGACGAGGTGTTTCACTGGAGGGAACATCAATGTTGCAGTCAAGTGAATGGAAAGGTTCGATAGCTGCTTTTCTTGAGTTTGGTTGTGTTCGATTAGCTTAAAATATGAGCCACCCACGCCGGTCGGTGCGTTGGCTATTCATCTTGGCTGCTTTTCGCCGAAAAAGCCTCTGGACCACACTGAAGGAGTTGGGCTAATTTCGCAATTACTTGATTCAGGAAAACCTACTCGCTGCATACGATTAATGAGGGAAATGATCTGCTTTCAAAAGGTGGGGGACGCGTCTCGCAAAGTTAGAAGCTGTCGCAACATTATGATCTATCGCGCCTCCAATATTTGTATTATACCCCCGTCGAAGCAATCAGCAATATACGTCTACATTGCTCAGGTTGACCGGCCACAGAAAATACTCATTTTCTCCGTTCAGGATTCGAAGTCAGGTTCAATGCAGAGAGGTTCTGCGTGAATCTCCGATGAAGACTCTCTTTAGTTTGTCCGCATTCGTCTCCGTGCTACCGGCTAAAACCATTTGGCTAAGTTTAGGTAGTATCTCTCTGTCTGTCAAATATATTTTATTCAGCAGTTCACCTAATAGCTAGTCAACTAAGCTCATATTTCAACCCGAAGAATATACTGATATCGCTTTAGTGGACATAGTATGTAACATAATACATAACCCGCTCGTCAAAATGACTTCTCGATTGCTGCTAAAACCTGAATTGAAATACGAGTTTCAGCTGCTTAGTGGGGCGCCAGCGGGTTAAAATGCTTTTGGCTCAAGAAGCGCTTGCTTAATTTTCGTAATTTTCTTGCAGCCTGTGTTGTTGACCGAGCAGACGACTGGAGCTGTTTCTTAAACGCGGATACGCACAAAAGGTTGATTTCGTGGAGAGATAAGTCGCATGGTCGAGGCATGCGAGTTAGCTGAAAATTGCTCTCGGTGGAACAATTCTGTAGTCATCGCCGCTTTTCTTAGATGATCAGAACTGATTGGAGTCTATTACCGTCTCTCCGGATCCCATAGTTTCGGTTTTGAACGAAATCTCCGAAACTAAAGTTTGACATGAAAAGAACAAAGAACACCGGGAAAACAAAACTATGTTCTGCAAGTTTATGTGCACCGGCTACACTTAACCGTCTCAGTTCAGATACCTATAAAATTTGGCATTAAACAAAAGAAAATCTGTTAAATTGAATGCGCTACCCGTTCAGGCAGCCAGCCAGAGCCGACGCGACCTGGACTCATCCGCCATGTTTGTTTGGTGGTGGTGCCCCCTATAGGTCGCTGGAGTCGTGAGTACAGGTTCTACCTTTTCCGCAAGTATTCGGCGCTATTTGTCGGCAAATCAGGAAACCAAATCAGCAAACCGATGCCAAGTGCCCCCATGTTCCAACAACTGTGATAATAACTCATTTGTTTTGTAATGCTGACACAAAGCAAGCACCCCCCTTAAAGGGGTACAGAATCGAAACTTGAAATATCCCCGAAACACTTTGAAAAGGGTGAAATATGATCCATGATATTCGTAAATGATAGTCACACACTTGTATTTTCAGCGGATGGCTATATTTTTTGTTCCAACTGACCGATTGGGGCGAGCGCTTCAAAATCGGCCATTGAGGCGGTGCGATGCATCTCAGGATATTTGCCCACGACGACATGCTCGCAACGTCACGGACCCAAGAACGGCCAAGGGTACCGTAATTACCATCGCCGCCACTCGGTGGCGCCAGCTTTATTGTCAATGTGTTATAATCCCGCTAAGTGGGAATACCCGAGGTATGGTGTACTAGAACTGAGAGGTGTGCCAAGCACCGCTCACTCCGGGGTGCCTCCATCGGATACTGGAGTGCCGTGGCGCTGCTACTACTTGGTCCATGACGTCAGACATCCTAACGAAGCTCAGTCCCCCCACTACCAGGTGGTATTAAAAGTTTATTTTAGAATTTTTTTTTTTTCATTTACGAATGAAAAACTGGTGTTTCTGAGCTGCTGTCATAAAAGAGACCACGTCTACGCCAAAGAAATAGGTGCTAAAATTTTGCTTCCATACCCATTTATGTTTACTTTGGTGCACAAATCCGATGTAAAGCCTCTCTGTAGGGAGGCAGTGCGGCACTTGAAGCCATAGGCAGCGTATACCTGTTTGTTTTTCTCTCGAAGTGTTACTGTTATACCTGCTCCTTTTTTTTTAATTTTATTTATTTATTTATTTGTCATGTAACTGCGGCACCACAGGCCTTTGGGTACGGGCTACTCGCCTTACTGTGGTTGCCGCAACTCTCCAGAGTTGAATAAACACATTGAACATTGAACATTGAACATTGAACACATGAAGCTCGATGCGAGTGATAAATCATAGGAGTGTCACTGCACTTATATTTCTGGTTTAATCCTGAAGCCCGTTAGATATGTCTTGATGAGAAGATAACATTGTAATTTTAATGTGCAAACGTTGGACATATTAAACATATGAAAACAAGTATTTTTTTTTGTTTTTATCCAACAATGTAATAATTGGAAAGGTTATACTAGTTACACTTGCACACAACCTTCTATTAAAAAAAATTCTATGTAATTTGAACTCTATATTTTAACTAACTCCAAGATGGCAATGTGCCAGCAGCGCTCGGGTGCTGCACCCACCCATGTAAAGAGAAGAACTGCGGAGAAGAATGCGAGAAAGCAACTTTTTCGAACGATTTTCTTGACAGTCCACATTTCCCTAAGAGTTCCCCAAACGCTCCCTACATTCAAAACAATTCCCTGACAACCCAAGACCCACCCCACTTGACGCCCAAACGCACGATCGCCACCGGCATTGGCGGCTTTACTATGCTGAGGCGCAGCGATAAATATAGTTTATACATTCGCGTTACATGACTGAAGCTATAGACTTGTTTGTACGCGAAAAAGTGACCTCTTAAATTCAGTCTTACGAAACTTTCTTTACCTTTCAGCGTCAAGATATTTTTTCAGGCGCATGTGAAATTTCAACACACTAATGTTTTCTAGAACGCGCGGAAGCCGCATGCCAATGCAGTCACAATTTACTGGGATTCAGTCACAGTGCGCTTGTTGTCATAGCCTAACAGTTCATTTTGTTGCACTTTTTAGTCATTACGAGACCTAGAACGTTTGTAATAATTTGTAAACGGCGCACCTCTTCATTTCGTAACCATAAAAGTTAAATTATATCATGCCGTGATGAAGAAATTTGCAGAAAACAGGTAAACCCGAAAAGAGCAAGTTTGACCCGCCTCTATCACACATGGTCAAACACAGTAAGCGAATGAGGAACACAACATAACTCAGCAAACACATCCAATCTCACATGACTCAATTAACACGTCACTGCAATACACACTCAGTGAAGGGCAGCTTTGGGGATACTTACTGGTGCGTGTGCCGTAGTTTATGGCAGTACAACGAATAATTTGAAGACGAGTAAACGTAACGACGCCATTACACAGCACGCGGGTTTACCTCAGCGCCATCTATGCAGGATGCCAGTAAAATACTAAAATTAAAAATACGAAAGTTAAAAAGGTTTTAAATACATATAAACGAAAATATGCGAAGGTTAAGTAACATCTTGAGTTATTTGTCATATCTTTAAATTTTGTTCATGGTTTAGTGGTGAGGGACGCCACTGTACATCGCTTGCGAATAGATGGATAAAAAGTGCGGTGTACTCCCAGTTTGGATGGCATTTTGCGCCATCTAGCCTAAAAGTTTGTTCTTGCCTTTTTTATTTCTTTTCACCCGAAACCGCGAACTGCTGCTTGCCTCTTTTTACTGGGCAAGCAAAATGAACTCCAGCACCTCACAGACGTGCTCACCTTTTTCTTGTGTAACGTAGCACTCCAGTAACATTAAATCATGGAGCTATGGCATCTTATCCAAACAACTAGCACAACATATGTCCGAGGTCTGAGCCTTTCGCAATGCGTAGCTTATTTCTGCGAAAAAAGAAAAAAAGAAATCAAAATTTCATTGGTGCACAAATTTTCAGCGTACACCAATGTTTGTGGAGCATACCTAGTCCCCACTACCTAACAGCGTGTACATTAAAAAGGTTATTTGATAAATGAGGCCTAGAATATTTAGGCTCGCAATCAATTCTCGGACTGCCCGGACTCATTGGCCCGTGACACGTGAACAACGTACTTGACAATGGAGGAAGAAAGCAGAACGACATCAGTGATCCCTCGGCCCAGAGGGCTCTGCCTCGGCCCATGCGACAGATGTACTGGGTGTCTCAAATAGCAGCCAGGCTCTTTAAATCGACCGCAAAAATCGATTTCTTAATCTATCGCGCTACGATTTTGTGCAGCGTTGTCCACAGGTGGCGAATTTTTTTCTGTAAAATTTGCAAAGAGCAAACTTACAAAAGGAAAAAGTAAAAAAATGTTTAGCTCCTCATGGAAACGCAGCAAAGCCACCGGTCTTCAAACAATAGGGCGCCCTATTGTTTGAAGACCGGTAGCTTCGCTGCGTTTCCATAGAAGTTAAGCCTTTTTTCTTTCTTTTTACTTTTTCTCGGGTAAGTTCGCTTTTTGGAAATTTTATAGAAAAAATACACCACCTGTGGGCAACGCTGCACAAAATCGTAGCGATAGGTAACGAAACCGGTTTTGCGGTCGATTTAAAGAGCCTGGCCGCTGTTTGAGACACCCTGTTGTTTTACAAGGCGACCAGGATGACTTTTTAAAAAACTGGCATCGATTTATTGACTACAACTGTTGGGTACCTGCGGTGCATCCGTTCGCTACATATAACAATCAATAATAATAATAATAATAATAATAATAATAATAACAATACATAATAATAACAGCAAATTATAACTTGAGTATCGGGTCTGGTCAAAACAGCAGAGGCTTGTGGGACCAGATCCAGCATTTGGTGTGGCAGACCGGATATTCGCACGGACTCACATCACGTGCACAAAGAAAAAAGAAAAAGAAAAAAACAGGCACTCACACATTTTAATGTTTCATCAGAGTACAGGCGGAAAGTCAGAGTTGGTGTTTTAGTCGTGTTTGTATGTATATATATAGCTTAAAAATGAGTCATAAAAAAACACTGACTAGCGCACACTTTCGCACATGAAATCACGCAAAAATGCAAAAAGAAAGCAAAAAAGAACACGATATATCACATTGAAGACACGAATGTATCTTGCTGAGTCAGGCAAATTCACTCTGGGTGTGTTCACACAAAAAAGTGAAATCCGTTTACAACTCCTGTAACGCCGAATTAGAGCGCAGCTCTTGAGGAGGAGGATGGAAGGGAACTGAGGGGAGGGTATTCGCGACTCCAACTAACTATAGGTGGCGCCACTCATTTTCCAAGATGGCGGGTTTAGTGAGGGTCAGAGATGCGTGCCGCTGCTGAGCCTGTCTAGTGTGCTGGCTTCACTGAGCGACATAAATTATTTCTGGTAATACGAGGAAGCTAGGGTGTTATGAGCGCAGGTCACCTCTTTAACCTGAAAACAAGAACGGTGTTTAGCGTATTATTTACGGAAGGATGCGCGTTTTAATTCTGGAGCGAAACCGAAACTTACCTCTATTTTGGATTTAATTTCTCGATATAGGTCTTAATTTCGGATTCTTTCATGACTCAAGATGTGTCTCACATCGTAATTATTTACTTAGAAAAGTTGTTCGCGGAAACTTTATTTTGTGACATACATGTTCGATCCAGGCTGATATTTGTAGTTGTTGAAAAAATCAGTGCTGATATTTGTGCGTTCTCGCTGCCTTTTTCTCGCTCAGATAATTGTCATGGGAAATAATGAACTGCGGGCCTTTTAATTGTTTTTGGGTATTTAGATGATTAATTGGTTTAACATTATTCCCAGCACAAGAATAAGAGAATAATTCCAATTTTTACAATATGTCCAGGAAACGCATAAATTAATAAACGCTGCTCTCACTGCAATAACCCAAAGACGGAATCCGAGTCAGACAGCTGAAGTGTGTGTGTGTGTGTTTTATAGCACCGCGTGACGCGTAGGACTTCATATTACATCCAGTGTTTGACTGTTTGTCTATCTTGATAACGATGTCAGAGTTTTTCATATGCTAAAAAGAAAACAAAATTATACCTTTCTGGAAAGACTATTATGGTTAAATAGCGTATTCTCGTGATCTTGGCGTTAATTGGAGGCATACATTGCCGCGATTTGTATTAATAATAATAATATTAAAATTCACATATTTGAATAAGTAATTTTTCAAGCTCTAATATATTTTGTTGCTTATGATCTAATTTTAAACGCGCGAAGAAATATGACAATGAAAAGTGTGCTAATTATCATCACTGGTGCCAATTGCAGCATTTTTAATTACCAATAAAATAAAAATAGTCTAAAATCAATGAAAACATTCTAGCTAATGTGAGAAATCCATGTAAAATTTCATTAATTGTGGGTAAAGTATATTGTGCTATCAAAGTCGCGACTTTTGACAATCGGCGAAACGTCCAAAGTCGCCGCCAATATACTTCCAAACCAAATGCCCAAAAGTAAAAAAAAATCTTTTTTAATTATTAGTTTTTTTATAACATTTATTTACTTTTGTATTTGCTCGCCGTCGTTTTGCCAATCTCAGCCTTTCCAGTTCGAAGGAACGCCTACCTGCTTGCACGTCTGCTCACTGCAGCACGTTTCATTGGCGTTGGAAGCCGGTGAAACAGTAGTGAGTTTTAATATTGCGTATACGAGCGAACTCAAGCCCTGTGTGTTTGCGTTAGCTTTGCGTGTTCCACACTGCGCGTGCGCGGAGCCCAAAATTGCGGTCTTGGATGGCGCATGGCGATGAGGCGCACGCACAACGTGGGGCACGCAACTCTAACGCAAACGCACACCGCTTGCGTTTGCTTCTTTGCGCGATACTAAAACTCTCCAGTAAGGTACAATCCCATACCGGCTGCAGCACTACGTTGGGACAGTGAAGAGTGTTGTTTGCATTCGGAAATGACATTTCGCGAGCCATGATCGCGAGCAGTTCCGCCGTGCCCGCTGAGCAGGAGAATCGGGGGACCCTCACTAGAGCGCTTCCCGTTTCCGCCGCGGGAGGGCGAGCGTCGAGCTGGAGACGCGAATAGCCCCCTCCCTCCTCCTCACCTCTTTATCCTCCTCCTCCCCTCATCTCTTTAACTCATCCTGGGGGGTTACGTGACCTCGGGGAGGGAGGGGGGGGGCTCGCGCGGTGCATTATGGGACATTTCCCACAACGTACCGCGCGGTTACGCCGACGGCGACGCCGACGCCGCTCAAGCCAAAAACGGGCGCCTAAGAGCTGCGCTCCAAAAACAAAATGCATAGGATCAAATAACAGATTTCACACAATAAATCCACTAGTCACTTAGTGTGTCCAAAAAGAAAAAAAAAGCGCTTCAGTACAAAAAAAGAAAGAAAAAAAAGAATGACACGAGGGGAGTGTGCGAAATGTAAGAACGAAGAAATAAGAGTTAAAGGCTGTGAAGTTCACTGTTCATACACGTCGGAGAACGAGCTCCTCAGAAATTTCTTTAATGCCTTTTTTAAAGTAAGGAGAAGAAAAGAATCTGGGACTTCATTAAATCGTTTGGGACATAAAATGAGCGAATACTTTCACCGTAATGAGTCCTTACACGCGGAGTTTGAAATCGCGGAGCAGAATCTCAGATCACGAAGTGGGACTTGACGACACCTTGAACTCATTTCCCCAGAAGTGTCGCCAGATCAGGGGCGGATTTAGAGGGGGTCAGAATGTCCTGACCCTCTCTTGATTTCTGCATGTGTAAAATTTAGGGCGTAAAACGAAGGAGGAGGGCGAGGCTCCTAAACATATGGTACGCTAACCAACACCTGCCCCCCCCCCCCCCTCCAGGAAATTCTTGCATCCGCCCCTGCGCTCAGATAACAGTTTGGAGAAATAGTGAGTGAAAACAAAGTAACTCGAGAGAGGCAAACAAGTTATCGCAAGATAGAAAGTCTTTGCTATATTGCGACACTTTTCAAAATTCCTTCTAAAATACGATCAACTCTTAGATTCCAGAACTGAGGACAGTTAAAAAATACAGTGATGCCGTATCTGGAGTATGCTATAGGCTAACGCGTGCGTAGTGCTCTTTTTAAGCGACAATGGTAGAATCCTTTTTATATGGTAAAGCAAACAAGAAACAGTTCTCAATCGTTGGAATATCTAAGACATGTCTGTGTTCCACGAAAGTTCACTGTCAGAGTTAAGGCCTAGGTATTTTACCGAGTCAACATACTCAACAGGCTCACAATTATCACATGAGCAGCTGGAGTTCTGTAGAAACAGAGGAGAAGTCAAACTTACATTTTATAATGGATACACGGCATACACTTTTTAGTCTGAATATATATACGCGGATACTAAACGGAGCTTTCTTGTAATATGTTCTAGCTGATGGTTCTAAAGTACGTGCTCATCAAAAATTATACCTAAATATTTGACTGAAGACTCACATGATAATGGCTTACATCTGCAGATGGGCTGATCTCGCTGATGAAGGTGGAGATATATTCAATGCGCTTATGGGGGGGGGGGGGGGGGGGTTACAGAAACATATTAGCAGTAAGTTTTGTTGGTAGTTAGGAAAAGTCGTTACTCGAGAACCATTCTATTAACAAGTTTATGCCACTCTAAAAAAAGGAACTGCCTGATTATAGTCAGAATGTGATAATAATAAAACGGTATCGACGGCATACTGAAACAGTCTAGCTGCAACGGGATTGATCCTAGGTCGTTTACATAAATATTAAAAAACAAGGGTCTAAAGTGCTGCCATGCGGCACACCACATTCGATTCTTACTTGTTCACTGGTTGTCGTGACTGATTTTTACAATTTGAAATCGGTCCGTAAAGTGGTTATCAAGATTTTGTAACAAAATTATGTGGTCTAAGTGCTACCTCTATTATTTTCCAGTGTCTCATTTACACAATCGGAGAAATCTTCTAGCAGTGAAATTGTAGTTCTTTGTCTTCGGAAGCCATACTGCGCGTTATTTTTTTTATAACAAACATTTGTCGCAAAATCGATTCATACATTTTTAAACCAATTTATCTAGAATGTGAACAGTTACAGGTAATGCAGATATAGGTCTATATTTTCCAACTTCTTTCTCATTACCATTTTTATAAAGCGGCCTTACTATTGATACTTTTAGCCCTTCTGGTATTTCACGCGTGGTCAGACAGCCGTTGATGATTTTAAGTAGGATCAGTTTTAACTTTGGACAGTTGTACTTTAAATCCCGTACACGACTTTCATCCATCCCAGGTACCTTTGTAATTGACATTGAGTTGATAATATCGAACGATTCGTGTTCATGTAAGTAGTTCTGCTAAGTGTGCCAAATTTAAACAATCAACCAATGTAGCCGGCTTTTTTTTTCACATGCCGCTTTATATTTTGCTTTAATTAAGGCTTTTACAGTACTAATAAAACTGCTATTGAAAGTTTTCTACACCGGGGAAATTATTTCTTATTATATCGTCAATGTTATTTTCCTTTTTCTACCAATTAACTCATTTACGAGATCCCATGTTTTCACTGACTTCCCTGCTGAAGCAAATTCGTTTAAGTAGTGCTACTTCGATAATCGAATTTTAGCTCTTATTTGTTTCGGAGTGCACGAACTTCATTTTGAGATTTTTATCTCCGGGAGTTTGCTTGGATCGTTTCCATAATTTATCTTTTTGATGACATACTTATAAAATATCGGCATTAGTCCACATAATTTCTGTTTTTTTTTTCAGCTTTGTAATTGTGGGAAGAGGTTATGCAACCGAGATTTTCATAGACGCTTCGGGAACAGAAAATGTGTGGAGTGCAAGTTCGTCTGCTTCTTTTGCAGGAATTGTGGTGACGTCAGAACGCCGAGCTCTGATTGGCTCAGATTGGAAGGATAGTGGGTAGACCTCAAGGCAGCTTGCTTTGAGGTCTACCCACTTATCTTCAGTCAGAGCCAATCAGAGCTCGGCGTTGTTCTGACGTCACCACAACCCCTGCAAAAGAAGCAGACGAACTTAAAATCGGAACAACCGAGGAGGAACGTACTCATTCCTGTCCAACGGAAGCAAGCAGTAGAAACACAGATCATTGTCGACACGCCATATTGTGGCGTTTATTCAGTGCCGCAATGGCCACTGGCTGCAGAGGACTTCGCTTCCTCTATTTTGTTACATATGAGATTATGTAACCCCACTGCTAGCCCTACTAAACAGCTTATCTGCAATTGCCCCCCCCCCCTTTTTTTTTTTTTTTTTGCAGCAAAGATAAATCTGCACATTTGGCGAAAAAGAGTGTGAGAAACCCGGCGGCCTTGATTGGCCGGCGCGAAGGTCAAGCGCGGCGCCGGCCAATCACGGCCGCCGTATTTCTCGTCGACTTTCTCACCGAGTGTCCAGATTAGGGCCCCGGGTCGCTCCGGCAGAAAGTAGGCATCGCACAGAACAAAGGTTAGTGTCATACTGGCTACCAAATGGCCTATTTAGGAAAATTAATAGAGTAATTAACTTCTTTTAATGAGTGAATGTAAGGTATTCCTTCAATTAGAAACTGTGAAGGCATTTTCGCAAACCACTAAATCGGCGCACTTCACGAAAATATAAGGCGCGTAGCATTGTACGGCGTTTGTAGGTTTCGGTTTCCTATCAGAGCGCATCTTTGCACCCGCCATCGCCGCCATCCTACCACGGTACCTCCTCCTCCCCGTGGCGAACGCGCGCAGGAAAAATGAACACTTCTTTATTGCGCCAAGTCCGGCACTCTATTACCACGCGCCACGCATTCTTCGCATGACGGAGGTGAACCCAAGAATCCAGCTCATTCTCGTAATATCACTCGAAGAGCACGGCGTTTCATTTCTCCGGCCCGCCACCACCATCCTCCCTTCAAATTTCAAATCAAATTTATTTGGACAGTACGAGGGAGGCGAGGCGGAGTTGCGCGCTTTCTACACTGGGGTGCAGGACCGCTGGCGCGGAGATGCGTTTTGAAAGTGGAAGCTCCTCCCACCTCTTTCCACTTTAACAGAGAGAATGTTGGAGAGGAGGCGACCTCCTCTCCGGCGTTCGCTTATTAAAGTGGTTTTGGGTGATGCCCAGAATGTTTATAACTGAAACCATAGCTTTAAATTTACTAATAAAAAGTTAACTACTCAAAAGTAATTCAGAACCTAATACATACCGAAAGTTACTAGTCTTCTTAAAGGGGCGGGGCAACGATATTTGTACTTTACGTAGATATCACTTAGAACGAATCACTGACGTTTAAGCCCTACGAGACACGCGTTAATTTTTCTCCTCGCGCAATAATAGTTGCAAAAAGAAAAAGGAAAACAGGCATTGTTAGCGATTTGACACGAGCCCCTACCCGAATGCTTGTCGAGCTATTGGTTATCGCGATTCCAAATCGAGTGCTCACGCAATGCTCGGGTTCAATCTATGAGCCGCATGCAAATATCGTTACTGGGGGACTATGCCGACCGAGCACTGCGACCCTACACTGTCAAGTTTTACGAAAAAGAGATTGAAAGGAAACGCTCGCTTTTATTCTTGAAATTACACCGCAACCCGTGGCGTAGCGAGGAAATTTTTTGTCGGAAAAAGGGGGGGGGGGGGGCTAAAGCCCCATAAGCACCCCCCTTTTTTCCTGGCTACTCCACTGACCGCAACAAAAAGGTTTCTTGGTCAATGGCGTTGCGTGCGACTATACTTGGTTTCCACTATAGTGCAAGCTCGTGTAGAGTGAAAAATATTCAATATGAGTGACAACCTTTTTTCTGCGCAATGCGTACTTTTCGCAGGACCGATTTGTCC
The DNA here is from genome assembly GCA_037355805.1 of Ixodes ricinus. Lineage (NCBI taxonomy): Eukaryota > Metazoa > Arthropoda > Arachnida > Ixodida > Ixodidae > Ixodes > Ixodes ricinus. Next base: position 93,117 of record JAZHYW010059230.1, on the reverse strand, counting down.
AGCGCTTCGTGAAACACGCTGCATAATACGTACACCGTTCCTCCGTACAGATCAGCACGCAGCTTCACAGCCCAGCACGCGCGTGTTCGTTGCCTTGGAATGCGAGCGAGGCAAAATCTCAAGATTGCGCCTGCGGAACAGTCTACCATTTCAATAAAGGACTTTTGGCAGGTGTAATTTCCAAAGTTCGCGCATATGCACGGCGCGTACCTCGCTAACTTTCCAAAGCGACGAATGCGCGCGTGCATGCTGGGCTGTGCATTTGTATACTGTTGTGAGCCCCACCCCTGCCCGTTTCGATCTGGATGAGCATCGTACCGGCGTGCGGTCGTGTATCACTACTGCGTGGTGCACGTTAAAGACCCCAGGCTAGCGGTTGTACCGCACTGGCTAAATTGCTCATCTACAGCGAGTGACTCGTTGCAACTTTAAATGGCTGACCTACTACACGCTGTATAAATATCCCCACAACCCAATTTTTTTATACTGTTGTGAGAGAGACAGAGGAAAACCACCACGTGTCTGGTTACACGACTTTTGCGCGCGGGAAAGAGAAGCTTCTCGGTTTGTTAACACGGTAGAGATTGGCAAACCTTGTCAAACACCGCCAGAGAAAATGTTTGACCGCTTTTATTTTTACATTCAAAAATGTGTTAGATTATAAATTTATTGAGAATAATAACCTTTATTTCAAATCTTAAAAAAAAAGGCGCTTAGGCGCAGCAATTTAAGTATAACATGCAGGGAAAGGGGAAAACACATGCGAATGTCACTTTCTGCTTCGGCCGCTTCAATGGACCTTATTAAAGTCCCATGATAAAACTCACGCTTGGCGTTTCTTACGAGTATCGCGAACTATTGTTCTGGGAACCTGCTAGGCACGCGACGCGAGCTAATGTTCCACCGCCATTTGCTTTCAAGGGCCGCACGAGGCACGGACCTCGTGCATTGGCGCCCACTTGTAAAACGAACACAGACACATCAAGGGCCTTTAGATCTTATTAAAGCACCTCGATATGTTTGCGTTTGTCCTTCAAGTAGCGTCAAATGCGCAGTGCACAAAGCGCCGTGTCTCGAGCGGCCGGAAGGATATGGCGGCGCAGAACTGAAATGAGCGGCCCTTGGAAGCGAATGGCGGCGGAGCATCCGCTCGTGGCACGTGCCTTGAGCGCTTCCACAACAATGGTTGGCGCTACTTGTAATAAAGCGCCTTTATCAAGGGGCTTAATTCTCCATAGCACCATCAAGTTTCTTCTTCTTCTTCAAGGGGCTTTAGACCTTATTCATTACTGGCACCATCTTAGGACGCACGCTCGAACTATCGAGCATCCGCGCCATCTTTGAGGCTTCTCTACCAAGGAGGTTTGTATATTTGCCAGGATGAGGCAAGAGAATACAGAATGAACCAAAGATTTAATGGGGGTGAACTTGTGCCAGAAACGAAAAAGAGAAGAACACACGTCGAGAAAGCAGCAGCGAGCGTCGACCGTGGCAGCAGCAAGCGACGGTGCGTCGGCGTAACGGCTGGCTATCACGAGAGAGAATCGGTGGATGAATAGGCAATACGGCGTACAGCCCTTTATCTACTATGCTCATCATCTCGAATGTTCGACTCGACCCGACCTAGAATGTTCAGGGAAGAGCTAGGGCGAGACTGATTCGGCATCATATACTGGCCTTTTTATGAAACGAAGCGTAAAAACCCCTAAATCCCCGCATTTTTTTCTATTTTTTTCCCAGTTTTTTTTTTTTTTTTTAGGGTGGGCATTCTTTTTTTTTTACTGCTGTTTTTTTAGCGGTGTCGTAGTGAGGTTGTTGCACTTCATTTTTCATTTTCTTCAAACCTGAACGATGAAGGAGTTAGCATCTTCTTCACAACATTTTAGAAAACGCACCACTGAAGGCGTTGTCAGACACCATGCCGTCGTTTTCTCAGCCACAAAAAAAAAAAAAAAATGTAATTAATGGTAATTTGTTTTTGTTTTCTTTTGGGGGGGGGGGGGAGGGCGGGATTATTGTATTATATGCCTGAGAACCCCCCCTCTCCCGGCCATAGATAATACACCCGTTTCAAAATACGGTACTCGTTGGGGGCTGTGAAATCCCTGCACAATGGCGGACTAAAACCTCAACGTCACGGCACACTGGAAAAAAATGACCGCATCTCCACGTGGTGTATGATGTTGATTGGGGTGCTAATGATACTGATTTTGTTCATAGGTAATGCTGATGGTGCTAATTTTTTTTTATTGCTCATATGTAGTGCTGAGTTCCGGGTTGCGTTTCGACTTCATTATTACTGCTTTATGGATGGTGAAATGCAGAGCCAGTGGTTCTTCTAGCGGATCAGCTTGGATCCGCTAAAAGCCGTGGGAACGCATCTATACGGTCCATGTCAGAATGAGAATGTGTGGTATGGAACGTGGTTATATACGCATTTGAGCATTTGACCGCAGCGCCCTCTCGTCTATAAACGTTGAGCCAATGCATGCAAAGTTTAACGCGATTATATACGCATTTGACCGCAGCGCCCTCTCCTGTATAGACGTTGAGCGGCTACATGCATGCAACGTTTCATCCATGACATCCCGTCTGAGTCATCACTCAGGCTCCCGAGGTGTGGCCAATCCAATGGGGTCTCCCCGCACAGGTTCGAATCCTGTCGAGTGCGCAAACATTTTTTCTTTTTTTTAAGAAGACAGATGGGATGGCAATCGATGTGAGCACGGACACCGGACGGACAAGGCTAGACCCTAAGGAGCTTCACCCCTAAAAACACACCCATTAAAAAAGTGATGATCGCAGTGACGTTGCTCTTTCGACGCTGTTTCATTGGCTCGTCGTGTTTGCCGCTCTGACGTCTCCGACGTTCGCTATCTTATGGAATGACTTGCACGTTCCTCGATGCAGTCGCTTCGCCATTGTGCAGTGGTTCCGACCCTCTAAGAATCGGCACGTGACTTTTGAAAGGGTCTATTACCTGCGCAGAATTCAAGAGGAGCGTCAGGACATCCGGATCCCTTTGAACCCGCCGCTGCCCATGCTGAAGGTATACATTTGCCGTTTCCATTCGCCAATCCAAGACACAGTTTGGGGCTCCGCGTGTGGAACACGCAGCGCTAACGCAAATGCACGGTGCTTGCATTTGCTCGTTTAGACGTTTACGCAATACTAAAACTCACCAATATGAATGTACTTAGCACGTTAACCAGGAGCGCACGGTTTATGCCAAATCACAGTTCAATCATGGACGTTCGGGCCTAAACAAACACAGAATCTCTCGCGCAGCTTCAGTCCTAAACTGAAACCAACAAAAATGCGACCACGCGCCCACGGGCCGAAGCGCTGCGTTGCGTAGGTCGAAGATTCACGTAGGACACGTAGTGCCGGCGGGCCGAAGCCACCAGGGAGCTGACGCAGTCGACAATTTCCCGAGGAGATCCTATGCGGGAATATTTGGGAGAACCGAGACCTCCTGTCCCCAGACTAGGGAGGAATGGACATCCCATCGCTCCGGCTTCCTCGCCTACGTGATCAAAAGCGCCAATGGCGGGTGGGGTGATGCCTCGCTGTGAGATATCGTTAATATATTCACCGTGTTCCTAGGCGTTTTAATACTGTTCGCGTAGTCGCGTAGTGAATTGTGGTGCCCCTGGACAAGAGCGTCGAGTCATGCTTCCACTTTCCAGGATCGCGTTCTGGTCGAGACCCACATGCTACTGCCGTCTTCCGCGTACACTATCCGAAGGTATGTGCCTCCCTTTTATACGCGTCAGTGGAAGATGTTACGCGCACTGACATAATATTAGATTAGTGGGTGGCTGCTAACACGATGTGATTAGAAAGGACTGTAGGAGGTGATTATTTCCTGTCGTAATAGCTGCCTCTGACGTTTGCTGCGCAGTTATGAACGATCGACGATTCCAACAACTGACACTTGATGTACAGAAAGAAAAGAAAAGAAAATGAAATCATTTGTTTAATATTTTTCGGCCTCTTGCTACTGTAACTACTATTTGCCCGTATCTGACGCCTTGAACCCTCCTTTTTTTGTGGGTTGCTCGCGTGAAACTCGGCGACAAAATCGTTGCGGAGTATCACGGTACAATGAGGCACAATAAGGCCGCATGCAATGGGTATCTGCGCAAAGATGAAACCACACACAAGACCATGGATGTTTTACTATGTTATCACATTTTCTTGGTTTCCTAACATTTAGTTCGCAGCTTCGGTTTCGGTGTTCTCCAGAAAGGCGACATTTTGCTCTCTAGGCCTAATGGTGGTATTCGTGTTGCACTGCGCTGTCCACTTGTCACGACCGGGCCGCGGCAGATCTGTTCGTCCCATTTAATTTCAAAACAGATTTCGGAGTTTTGCGATGCGTCTCATCACGATATATATACCAGCTTTGCTAAAGCTCTGGTTTATGTTGACATTTATTTTTATGAATTTGTCTTTAGCCGGGCGAAAACTGGCCGCCATTTTGCGAGCGGCCAAGCTTTTCAGGACTCCGCGAAGGATTTTTACTATTGCACTGTATAGTTCAATGAGTACAGTTAAATTTCAAGTTTTCCGGACAATTTGTGCGATTGTCTCAAGGTTTGAAGAAAATGGGTGCCATTGAACACATGGCATAATGACTCATGAGCAACGAAAGTGGACCGGGCCTTTTGAAAGGCGACGAAGGTTGCTATGGTGATTCCCGGTCTTCGAAGTAGGGCAACGGGCTTGTGGCCCGGGCCAGTCAGCGTTCGTGCGTATGGCGCGCGTACTTTGCTTGCTTACCTAATCGACAAACAGGCGTGTGTTGATCTGTGGGAATTGCACGCTGTGCCGCGGATTTGTAAACAATGAAATGGTAGATAAGCGCTCTTTGAGGTCGTGTCAATTTTGCCGTGCTTTGTATTGATGCTTTGTGTTTTCGTATTCCCTCAATTCGACCATCATCCAGTTTACGTCGAGTACACTCCACCCAATATGATCTTCGAGTGTACATCCTTTTAGCACAGTGGACGAATTGCGACATTGACATTTTTGCTTTAAATTTGACTAAAGGAAGGTCTTGACAAGCACGAAATTTATAGCTTTAGTTGAAGCCCTGAAGAAGCACACTCCACCACACTAGTAGACTTAATTGGTGCAATTCAATTCTGGGAGAAAAACAGGAAAAACTGGCGATCACTTGTTCGAGCTGTACCAGGTAGTTTGATACCCTGCCAGGTGGAGTATCAAACCAAAAAATAAATAAAACAGAAACAAATAAGAAAAAAAAACTTTTTTTTTAAAATTTTGTGAGTTGGAATGAATTGAAACAATTTAGTGCATTCAGGACCGAAACCGAAAAGTAATGTTTACGGTTTTCGGTTTAAAGGAAAAAATAGATCACAGGGAACATATGTCACGATAGCAGTATAACTTTCATGCTTTCATCACATTCTTATCCATTAGGGTCTTAGTCGAATGACCAGAAAACCAAGGGGCCCCGCAGCTTTCGCACACTCTTTAGAGCATGGAAACCTTCCTATGTTTGTGACATGTGAAGTGTGGGCGCATAACTTATGTGCCCACACTTAGGTCAGCTACCACACCTTAATACCAACGTCCTGCAGCACATAACCCGCATCACCCAAAACAGGATTGTTGTTTTTGTTGCACACATTGTGTGAAGTTTTCAGCCTACCTCTTTAATATTTAACATTTTGATAACATAAACATGGTCTCTCTTTTGCTCTTTTCATGAAAAATACATGAATAATTTTTCCTTGGACCAGAACGAAAATTTAACGCCCTGGAACTAGCTTTGGTCGGACTCTACAGAGTGTGCGCTTGCACCCTTCTATTATATTTTCTGTAATAGGATACCTATAGTCAGTGACAGGTCAAGAACCAAGTGGAAGCTCCTCCCACCTCTTTCCAGCTTAGGAGAACGAACGCTGGAGAGGAGTAAAGCTCCTCCTCTCCAACGCTCTGCTAAAGTGGAAAATGGTGGCTTCTTGACCTGTCATTTTCAGTCGGTCCTAGATTTTATCAGCAAGCTTTTTAACTACTAGCAAAGTCCAACTGGTATGGCGAACCTTCAGACTTGTAACAAGATGCAACAAAGTTAGATTACTATAGCATGGTCCGGCTTTCACACAAAAACATAAAAATTTGGAAAAATAATTTATAAACTAGTTTATTTTTTATATTTAATAAACTGATTAACAGTGCTTCGATCATGTAAAAGCAAACATGTACTTTAAAGGGATAGTACAACGAAATTTCAGCGCTTATTTTACGGTCTATATGTGTTAAAAGGAGCAGTATCACATCGAACACACCAATATCTTGTTAAAAAAGTCACGAAAAGGAATTTTAAAACAAATTAAGCGATTAGCAAAAAGCACCTGGTGGATATCGCTAACGCCTCGTTTGTAATGCCCGTCTAGGAACCTTGACAGCTAGTGACGGTGAGTGTCTCGCCTCCGGCCACGACCAGAGAAGAGAGAAGAGGGAAGGAGGAACTCCCGTCTTCCTGAGAATCCCTTTTGTGTGTTCCAGAAGTCGCTATTGTCCCCCTACAAGATTATAAAAGATTAACCCGTCACTCAAAATTCATACAAAAGCAGCCGCTTCGGTGGCTGGAACGGCTAGGCCATCCCCTCGATGTCGGCCTCGCCGTAGCTTTGCTCGTCCCGAGACGACCTGCGTCACGATTGCGTCGGATGTCACGTGCTCTAAGCTGGGCCTTCTCCGAGCGCTTGCTAGAGCGGGCCGTTTATAACGAAAAATGCAGCCACCAGGCTCAAAATAGAAACGTGCGATTGTCATTTACGGATATTGTGGATCATATTCAACCTATTTTTGAACACGACGGATATATTTCAAATTTCGATTGAAGTATCCCTTTAAATGCTTTAAAAAGACATTATACCCAACAGATATTGCACATTCCTTTTGCCAGATGGCATCAGATTGTTTTCGATTCTCGCAGATGCGAAACTTTTTGCGCAAAATACGCTGGCATTTAATTTCTTGCGGGAGCTTTAATTTGCTCACTCGCCACTTAGCAGTGAACAAGCAGGGTCGTGATGTGAACACTGTATCGCGCTACAGTAGCTGTGAGCATAAATGTACGCTAGAGGTGCAACTGGCGTTAGTGTGCTGCAGCAAATTGAAGCAGACAGCAACCAGTTGGAAATTGACTCCATGCATTTATATGGAAAAAAGCTAGTGCATTTTCTCTCTGCACTTGATTATAAAAGCAAATATCATGAATAATTCAGCCATACTAAGTCGAGTGGAACATTTCTCAGTCACGCAGACAAAATAATTGTTCTTTTACGGTGTTTCTATTTTAAATTGCGTGGCATGAAGAACGGTGCTATAACCTTACATGTATTTATGTGCACTGTCAGACAATTAGCGCGAATCACGGCGTCGGCACTATAGCATGAGGGATATATGAGCCAAAAGAATGAAGGACATATGGAAAACCAAGAGAGACGGCAAGAAATATGCAGTAACACTGGATAAGTAACTCTTTGTGCATGCAGACAATAAAAATAAATAAGTACTGCTTTATTCTTTCTGCTTATGATTAAGTGTGAAGATGCTTGTTCTGCGTTCAAAACATCACCCACACGCTTGAAGTCTTTGAAAATAGGAAGAAGCTGGAGAACAGGTGCCTGATAAAAGCTGCGCCCGACATAGGAAATAATAAAAGGACACAGGTTTCCAGTGGCGTACCAACTTGTTTTGAAAGGGCTGGACTGGACGAACCCGAATATTTCAGAATATGCAAGTTGGATTAAGCCCGTGCAAAATGATCCTCACAGTGCCCAATGCTCAATGCCTTGTGTTGTAATGGTCTTGTAAATTTAACTGCCTCCACAGTGGTCAGGGAATGTCACCTCAAATTGTCAGGAAAACCTGGAAAAGTTAGGGAATTTCAAAATAATAATTTGCTAGACACCCTGAGCAAAAAAAGAACGAATGTAAAAGTTAGTGATACACCTTACCGCAGACGAACTGCAAAAAAAATTGTATTAATGTTTGGTCTAACGGAGATTACATAAACTACAAGGAGCAAGGAATAAAGAGCGCTTACAAAATAATGACCTACTTACACTCAATCACAAAGTTTCTTCGCCACAAAAAAATAAAAATTTTTTTGTTTTTAACTTGCGTCGTTGCTGCTTACATATTTGAGGGACAGTGTTCAGAGGCACTGAAGTCTCCCGCTCACTTCCCAAATGCCATAGCGGCGGTGTCCGCTCGTGTGACCCTGCTAATTTTATCTTCACGCGCATGATTCACTTGCTTGCACCTATGGAGAACCAGCCCGGAGTGCGAACTCCCGCGACTCGAAACCTGATAAAGCTGTTGACCCTGCTAACATACGAGTAGCCTGATCACCAGGGTTTCCAGGTTGCGAATGAAAATCTGGCCACGGCACTCGCACACAAGGAAAGTCATTTGGTTCAAACGCAGGAAAGTTTGGCAACTCTGTTTTCAGGACGCACAACTTTAGTGGCCACAGGAGAAACGATAGGCAGGTTATAGTATATATTGTTTTCACTTTCTGCCAATTTTCCTGATGTTTCCTTGATATTTGCTTTATCCCTCCAGTAATAAGTACTCTCAGTAGCTGCCCAGCCTGCCTGTAGTTTATGGTCTAACGAGCTTAGAGGTAAGTGTAACATGCTGGAACCCCCACCCCTCCCCCTTTCAACTCGGACTGTACCTCCTGTGCTTCTGGACACCGGCACAGGCAAATCGAACGGGCCTAATGACACGTACCGTGATGCAAGTGGAGTTTTCATTACGAGAAATACAGAATACAATGAGGTAGACATGACCTCTGGGATTGCCCATACTAGGTGGCGAAAACTACGACCCAAACTGGTACAAGCTTTCAACCGCGCGTCTATCCATCTATAAAATTATGGTCGCTTAAATGAGAAGTTAACATAATTAAAGTTTGATTATAAGTAAGGAAGTTATACATGATGAGGTTTCTTGATATCTCCTTTTAATGCAACTACCAAAAAAAGTTGGAGCTATGGAAACGTGGCAACAATTGAGATTATCTCCACTGAAGCACACAAAAGTCTGGCAACCTAACACAGTGCACTGAGCGACTATGCGCGACACAGTGCGAACACAGCTGACCACTTTCAATCAGACACATTATTAAATATTATTCAGCTTCGCTAATAATAGAAACTCTTCTGGAATTCATTGGGAGCGGCGACGAATGGCGCCGGTGGCGCCCCTAGCGGACCTGCAATCTTCGGTAGCAGACGACGCAATAAGTTCTCGAGCTTTGCAAGCCCATCTCGTTACCCCAAGATCTGACACAATTGATTCCGTTCAGTCTGTTTGCGGGACAGAAACCACTAATCACAACGCACAGAAAATAAAAATGATTAGAAGTCATTAAGCAGGCTCAACGACATTCTGTGATTACGCGCGTCCAGCCCGGCGCTGGGAAGCGGAAAGGCTTTTTAACTATTCGAACTGCGTTTTAAGAACTTTCTCCACATGTGCCAGGGGCTAGGCACAACGCGATTATATAGTTATAACTTCTTACCTATAGTCGGTGACAGGTCAAGAACGGAGTGTAAGGTCCTCCCACCTCTTTCCACTTTAATAAAGCGAACGCTGGAGAGGAGGTGATCTCTCTCCACCGTTCCCTCCGCTGAAGTGGAAAGGGTGGAGGAGCTTCCACTTCGTTCTTGACCTGTCAAGATAGGTAATCACAATAAGATGCACCAACTTCAAATTCAGACCGTCGGAGCTGGCGCGCCAGTCGGCCTATGTGAATATCACTCGCTGAAAAGCTCATGCTTAAAGAAGACCAATACGCCTTGTCTAGATGGCAGTCTTTTGTGTGATTGAGCGCACGCTAAAGAAAGAGCTGTGTATTGTACGCCATCGGGCATTGTTTCTTTTTTTTTTTTGGCGTTTGTAGTATTTGGTGCTCACGCATATGGCAGTACGGCTTGCCGACACCAGTGCCAAAAAAGTTCCCTTCTATTTTCTTTCTCTTGTGAAGGAAGTCGAGAGTGTTTTCAAATAGTGTTTTTTTCACGGCCCCTTGTTTCCCTCTCTCGCGTTTGGAAATGATAGCTTTTTTAGTGCGCCTGCAAAAGTCCTGCAACGCAATTTTAAATTGAATTGACATGCGTTATTTGCGTTGCAGTAAGAAGAAGAAATAAAAAAATAAAAATCAAATAATTTGTTAATTAAAGCACGCTTCGATCTGCTCGGGCCCAGAAAGTCTGGGTTCGAAACCACCGCCGCATCATACTTTTTTGGAATTGTTTTTCACGATTGTAGGGTATCATAATGGAATTTAAACAAAACTGCATGCCCAAACACATTTCCAGCGAACTATTTCGGCTCGTACAGCGTCTGTCTGGGGCTGTACTATGCGAATTCAGAGCAAGTCGTCTGCTTTTTGCGCAGGGGTTGTATGACGTCAGAACGCCGAGCTCTGATTGGCTCTGACTGAAGGATATAGTGGGTAGACTTCAAAGCAAGCTTCCTTGAGGTCTACCCACTATCCTTCGATCAGAACCAATCAGAGCTCGGCGTTCTGACTTCACCGCATAGGCGCAACGCAAGTTCGTCTGCTTATTGCACAGGAGTTGCTATGATTTCAGAACGCCGCGCTCTTATTGGGTGGTTGAAAAGAAGAAAAAAAGCGGTTAATCAAAGCCAACCAGGGCTCGGCGTCGTTCTGATGTCACCGCAACCCCCTGCGCCAGAAGCAGATGACCTGCTCTCCGGCCTCATATTGCGCAACGGTTCTTATAATAATAATAACAGTAATATTTGGCAGAGAGTATGACCTTGGGCCTGCTAAAGCCGAGCAAAACCGCGAACAGCTATCATCCAATCTAAGGTGGTAGAAGGGGAGGTGCATGCTCATTGCCTGATCCAGGACGAAAGCAGATGGAGGAGTAATCGATTCTGATCTTAATCTGATCAAAACGTCTGCCAAGAACTGCGCGCTTTTCGCCGCGTAGCCGCATGTGCTGGGATCATCTTGTATGATAGCGGTTAGCAGTACCAGTGGCATCCGGGGGGGACGACCGCCCGCGCAGCGTCGAGGTGTCGCGCGACCCCGTCGGTCGCCGCGAGCCACCGTCCATGGACTGGCGCGGACCCCGTGATTCCACCGAGCGCTACCAGACGCACGTCTGGGGACCGCAGCAGACCTGCAGGCTCGACGCCTGAGCGAATGCGCAGCGCACGCTGCCCCTAGACGGCCCGCCCCCCCCCACCCCCTTTCTAGTAACGTTGGTTACACATGAACATCTGGCCACATACAGACACAAAATACTCTGCTTTAAGTCAAGACGCAGGAAAGTTTGGCAACACTGTTTTCGAAACACATTGCCGCGGCATTTGCGATATGAGAAATTGAAGAATGCTAATAATAAGTTATATTATTTTGGCTTTCTGCCCAGTTCTCGTTTTTGTTTTCTATGTTTGCTTCCTCTTTTTGGTGACTCACCGGTGTGCACGGTAATCGCTGTAGCGGTAATATTTATTTGCAACTCGGAGAGGTACTGGTGGTTGCAGAGCTTGCGGAGAGACCGAAGGTCATACTAAAAGCCTGCAGCACAGAAAAAAAAAAGAAAGAAAAAGGTATCAAAAGTAGTAAGTAGATTATGGACTGATGTACAGCATGCATGACGATATTGAAATGGAGCTTGTGGTCGAAAGTGCCGCTTGATGTTGAAGATTGATGTTATGAAACTATATAGTTCCATAGTGTAAGGAGCGCCTTGTCCACGGGCTGCACTTTCTGCCCCTGTGGACACCCAAACAAGAAGTCGAAAGAGTCTAAATTATAAATACCCAGAGGTAAAGGGAGCTGCATTACGGGAAATACAAAATTTAGGTAGACCATGGCCTCCGGAATTGTCGTACACTAGGTGGCGAAAACTACCACACAAACTGGTGGAACCTTATAATTGCGCATCTATTCATATATAAAATTAAGATCACTTGGTTCAAAAGCAAGCTTAATTAATGTTTCAATATTCGTAGATAACTTTTACACTGGGGTTTATTCTTATCTCTGTTTAACAAAAACTGACACAAAGTTGTCGGCACAAAAAATTGGCAACCTTTGACTTTCTATTGCATCGAAGTACACGAAAGTCTGGCAACCAAAACGTAAAGAACGCAACACGGACGGGGGGCCCATATTTTCCAGGTCGTCATTGCGCCGCCATGCCCCTCTCCCACCTTCCTTCCCCCATCTTCTCAGTTCCTGTATTTATTTTCACCGTGTTCTCCTCTTTCTCACTTCAGGCACTTCTCTCCGCGTTTTTTTTTTTCGCTGCAAGCCGGAATTTTGACAGCGTGCTGAAATGAAACTATCATCATTAAATTTTTTTTTCTTTATTTAGACTCACAGTTACGCGCTATAAACGTGTTTTTATACATTTAATTGGCGCTGAAAATACTAACTCTTCTTTCTGAAACGGTTTATTTCCAAAAACCGATCAATTTTAAACCAGAACCAAGTCTTTAGTTGTCATCATCACCGGCATTGGGTACCACATGAAAATATCGCGTCCCTGATTGGCTGCTGCCGCTTCAAACGTCTTCGAATTGCTCCGACTTGCTGTTTCGAGCCTGACCCGACCTCAGCAGTTCGTGTCGATCTTGCACAGCACAGGGGTTCCGATAATGCGCATAAATACGAAGCCGTTTTAGCACCGTTTTCAATGCCATAAAAGAAGAAAAAAAAATCCGAGGACGCACGATTAAAGCAATTTGAAGGCTACGTAACATAGCCCTATTTGCAATATATAAAAGTCCTTCTTTATTCTTTCTGTTCATGAATATGTGCGAAGGTGCTTGTTTCGAGTTCAAAACATCACCCGCTTGCTCGAAATATTTGAAAATAGGGAGAAGCTAGAGAACGGGTGCCCGATAAAAGCTGCCCGACATAGGGAATAATAAAGAGACAAATTTTTCATAGCCCACATACTCGATAATCAGGGGTCTCAAACACGTGGCCCGCGGGCCGCATGCGGCCCGCGACTCGCTGGGATGCGGCCCGCAGGCAACCGGCTAGGAGTCCCGGTTCTCAGGTCTCGAGCGCTCGCATGCGCCATCGTGATCTCATTTCGCCGATTCATTTTCGCTCGAAAAGTAGTTCCTCTCTTTTAACGTATTCGCATAGTAAGTTTTTACTTATCAGTGTTCATTAGCCCTTTGTTTCGCTTTATGTTTTGCTTCCGAGCTTTTGTAATGTACAACAATTCCGCTACTAGGCTGCAGGCGCGAGCTCTTTGTTGAAGGATGCTTCTCGGCTGCGCGAACTCTCGATCAGCAGGAGCAACTGCCAAAGATAAAGCTACGAGCTCGGGATTCTCGCCTTAAAAAAATATCGCCATTAAAAACATGTATGGGTGTTGTAAAAGAAATCTTCAGGAAAGCAAGAACTGCCAAATTAACTTATTGTTTTTTTAGAGACATATTGAGCTTGGTTAATTCCCGAGTGAATTGAGCAACAAGAACGACAGTGTAAATGCTCTCTTATTCTATCAAATATGCGAGCACGGTAGCTGGGCGGTGTCATTTTAATTATTGTTATCACATCAGGTCAGTGCCCAAAGTAGCCATATGAACAAATCAAATCTAAAAATGTCACTCACAAAACCGAGTTTACAAAAAGCATAGAGCACGAGGTCTCTTCTCTTTCAAATCGTTTGACACCGTCGCCCCCCCCCCCCCCCCCCCCCCCGTCCCCGGTCAAAGTTGGCCCTCGGCCTTCCCAGCGTGGGCTATCGAGCCCCCACGCTCAAACGAGTTTGAGCACTTAACGCAGTCTCGTAGAGATGCACGACGGCGTCATTCTCATATAGTGATAGGAGGGGCATGTAAGCAATATATAAGCACCGCCGGAATGCTGCGCGAACCTCGAACACACTCTACATTTTTTTCGATCGTTATTTTCGCTTAGAATCGTCGCTCGTTTTTACATACCTGCCATGGAGCAGAGGTTTGGGCCTGAAATCAATTACACTCACTTTTAAAAATATTAATAAAGGTATATACGTATATATATAATATATATATACATATTCGGTACGACCCAAATAACAAAAGTTATCCAGGTTATTTCTCGTCGAAGAGACAAAATTCACGCGCGTTTTCCCGTAGGAATGCACAGGAGCACCGCCAAGGTAGACTGCATGGTTGCTGTCTGCTTCAATTTGCCTCCAGAAATGTCTCTCTGCTCTCTCTCTCTCGCACGCACGCACGCACGCACGCCACGCACGCACGCACGCACGCACGCACGCACACACACACACACACACACACACACACACACACACACACACACACACACACACACACACACACACACACAGCACGCACGCACGCACGCACACGCGCACACACACGCGCGCACACACACACAAGTTGAATTTTGGAGTGCCGCACGGGGAACCGGCCCCGAACGAACTTGTCAGATGCACCGTGCAGACTGGTGCTGTCGCTATCTATGCTCTAGCAATTGTAGTAAGAGTACCGTTCTCAACCGAAATTAGTGCCTTTCTGTCCGACGTGACGGGTGGGAATGCGTGAGTACAGTCGCTGCCAGCGTTTATCTAAACGTTGGTAGCTGCAACGTGGAGTATATTTGCGATGACTTCAAACAACTCGGCGGTCGTACCAGCAGACTTTGAGTCCTAATCGTTTACACCGGTGTAAAGTGATGATAGGTCCGCGCAGAAGCTTAATCCGTTTTGTCCCGAGACTTTCTTTACACATTGGTGGGTTTCAGCATCTGCACGGCAACAGAGCGATTGAAAACTTGCAAATAAAGCACGGTTTGTCGATTGCTTCCTTCATAAAGTTACAGACCTATTTTTTTTTTTTCCTTTTTCTTTTGGTTCCGTTGTGCGAATGACGCATCGTAGCAGACGAACCCCCGTCGTCTGCTCTCGCTCCTCGCTTGGGCGAGCCGTGACGGGATTGCATTTTGACGCACCCTGGATTTTCTCGGTGCAGCGAGTGCATGCACGCGTGGAATGCCGCGGTGCCGAAACGACTCTGCCGAAACGACGAAGAATGCAGCTACTCGTGAAGCGCTGGCCGAAACGAACCCGCTCCACGCTGCGAGTGGGCACGAGTGCAGTGAAACGAACTCGCTATTGTAGCAGGTTCGTTTCACACGCGCTAGCACCGTTCGAGTTCTCTCCCAGTATGCATCGCACTCGCGGAGTGTCGCACAGAGAACTGGCCTCAAACTTGCCAAATGCACCGACTCCAAGTGCAAAATAGGAGGCTCGTGCAAAAGACAGATGCTGCCGCCATCTATGCTGTACAAAGAGTACCGACCTCAAACCGAAACTAGCGCATTTCTGTTCGACGTGATGGGTGGGAATGCGAGAGTACAGTCGCTACCAACGTTTTTCTATAAACGTGTGTCTCTGCAACCTGTAGTTTTTATTTGCAACGACTTCAAGCAACTCGGCTGTCGTAGAGATACTTACAGACGGCCTAAATTTCCGCAACCAGCTGACTAGAAAGCAGCTCGGGTTTACACTGGAGAAAACTGATGATGCTGTCCGCGCAGAAGCTGATCCGTTTGAGTATGGTATGCGTGAACCACTGAAAGAGTACTGCTTAAAACTAGTCTGTTGGAATATCCAGCAAAACGTTTCGTGGGACTTTCGATTTCGATCTAGTTAGAGGTGGATCAAATTTTAGCCTTGGTGAGGACGTCGAGAACGAAATCTTCCTCAAACAAAATACGACGGGGCAAGATAGCTGACGTAGGTAAATGTTAATCATGATGATGTTGCCCAAGGCTCCAGTGCCGGCCCTAGGGGTGGGCGACCTGGGCGCTCGCCCAGGGCGCCATCAAAAAGGGGCGCCGCCGCGCCCTCCTGTCGTTTCTTTTTTTTTAGTATTTTAATTTTATTTGAACATGGCGCCCGACACGACGCTGTATGCTCGAACGCTGTTCGTTTTTGGAATGCGGCTCTCGTCTGACAAAACTTGTGTTGGACCACTAGTCACATGCTTATTAACAACGAGATGCGTACCTAGTAGATAGGGGCGTATAAAAGACGGGGGGGGGGGGGGGGGCACGAACGGAGTTCGCCCAGGGCGCTTGATGATGTAAGGCCAGCCCTGGCCCAAGCCTCGTGTAAATTCACTATGTGTAGCGTTTTCGCATGCGTATTGGGTAGTCGACTAATGTTATTTTTTCACCCGCACACTGATGGTGATAAAGATCTCGGGGGCCGCTGATGCGTTTGTTCTGTTCTAAGCATTTATTTACACACTGGTATATTTCAGCGTCTGTACGGCGACAGCAGACGCTCTCAATTCAAGCTCGTGTTTGATTCCGTTGCCCGCGGGACACGATATTTATCAGAAAAACTACTTCTTTTCCTTTCGATTCCGCTGTACGAATGACACATGGTAGCAGACGACTCCCATGTCGTCTGCTCCGCTCCCTCGCCGGAGCGGGGCATGACGGGATTTCATTTCGGTGACACTCGATTTCCTCCGTGCAGAAAGTGCATGCACGCGTGGGGTGCTGGCGCTGAAACGAACTCGGAGAGAAGGAGGAGGAAAAACTTTAGTGTGCAACCACTCGTGGAGTACCGGCCGATACGAACCCGCTCCACGCTGCGAGGGGGCACGCGTGGGTACGAGTGCCGTGAAACGAACTCGCTATTAGAGATCAGTGATCCTGCCCACGTACTGCACTTTCTGCCCCTGTTCACACCCGAACAAGAAAGTCGAGAGAGACAAATTACAAATACCCAGAGGTAAAGGAGGTCTGCATTACGGGAAATACAGAACTTAGGTAGACCTAGAGCACTATATAGCTCATTCGGAGCAGAGTAGCGTAGAGTTCCTGTATAGGAACTCTACGGGAGCCAGAGTTGCGCGTTCATGCATGGCATGTGGATTCAGCTCCTCACGTGACTGAATTCGGCGAATAGCAGCGCCGCGCGTTCGAGGCGCGCGGCGCGCTCAAAAGCAGGGGAACGTACTGTCGGGGCGCGTGCAACGTCTACTTTGCTGCACGACACTTGATTCGGCTCCTCACGTGATCGGATCTCGGCGAATAGCGGCGAGGGCGGCATGCGGCACGTGGAATCAAACGCGCAACTCTGGCTCCCGTAGGGAGCCTATACTGGAACTCGAGTAGCGCTGGAGTAGCGCAATCTAGAACGCCGTCTCTCGGCGACTAGCGGCGAACACCATGAGGTTCCAACTCCGGTCAGAAATGCATGGGGACAATACCACCTGAATACAAGGCCTGCGCATCGTTTCGTTAGTAGCAGAGCCGTATATTAGGAGAGTTTGGACAATAGGCGGAGCAAAGGCCGCCGCCAGCGCCGAATATTCCCCCACGCTTAGAGCGTAAGCTAAATTTGTGACACAGCGTCGACCAATCAGGAGACCTCTACTCCATCTCACAAATGTCTGCAGTGAAGACAAAGGCACAGGCGCGTGAGCCTAGCTCAGCGAAACGCTTTTGTTTGCACGAGACCTCGTGCATAGGAGGCACTTTCCAAAGCCACGCGCTCGTGCCCACGCCTTTGTCTGCACTGCTAGAACAGCGTCCTGAGACTGGCTGAAAGAAAGCAGTGCAAAGGGTGGGGTGCGCGAGCGTCTTGAGACGCGGAGTCCCGCTCGGCACGGCTCAAATTATACTTCGTTTCACTTTATCTTCGAGCGAAGCCAAAGCTACGAGGCGCGAGACCAGCGCTTTTTGCATTTCTCCCCAGCTCGCGCGCTCGAGCAAAGCCTGAACGCACGGAGCTTCCGTGCTCGCGCTTCCAGTTTTGCCTTTGCTCGCACATAAGGTGAAACGAAGTATAGTCGTGTCACAAATTTAGAGCACACGACCACCGCTAGGGGCTGTTTCGCGGCCTGTGGTTGGCCCCGAGATGCTCGCCTATTCAAACCAATGTATGGCCAAACTCTCTCAATAAACGGCTCTGGTTAGTAGATCCCCGACCCGCCCCAAGTGGCAAACAGGCTGAAGCTTGACGAGAGTATGGGCCGCGTCTCAACTACGTCGCATTCACTTGCGGCCACAGCTGTGTGCGTGACTGCTGAGCGCGAGCTGATAGCGAGCTTCCAGTTCATTTGCGACGTGCACGCGAACACTCCCTCGGCCAGGAGCGCGAGCTAGCACGCGCTCCTGGCTTTGAGACGGGCATTTCTAGCGCGCGCGCTCGTTCTGCGGAAGAACGCTTCAAAGCAGCGACCCGGAGTATAAAAAGCGCCCTCGAAAATGGCGTCCAGCGCTTCAGCGTCCAGCGTCCAGCGAAGGGCTTTGCAGCCCTTCGCAAAGCAGTAAGGCAATTTCACTCATGCATTTGACGCTCCACGTGAACGTTTAACTTCATCGTATGCTATAGCAACAGACACTCGGCGTGAGCGTCTGTTTCATTGTCTGCTACGCAAACCACTGAAGCAGGCGATGGAGCAGACGACGCCGCAGACGATGTAGCAGACGATGGTGCTCATCCGGGCTACCTAGGGGGCGCTGAGGGGATCTACTAGTGATGACTAGGGCTCCGTGTTTTCGGATAAATCCGAAAAACTCCGAAAAACACCTGCCGGTAAAATTTTTTGTCAATTCGGATTTATCCGATAAACTCCGAATTGTTATGTGCCCATGCCACCCCCCCCCCTCCAACAACAAAAAAAAAGTTTCCTTTTTTTTACATTGTGAGCAGCGCAGGATCAGTGGTTCTGGGAACACTGACACCATAATTATCTTTCAAGCCTCAAACCGTTGTCAAAAGGGGTCTTACGGCTTGTCTCGTCAAGGTTGGTTCAGGGACAAAAGCCACTCTTTTGGTTTCCAGTTTGGGCCATGTGGATTTGGAATTTAGAGAAAGGAAAGGGTATGTTTCTGGGGGTAACAGTGAAAGCTATAGACCATAGAGATTGTATAAAATATGGAAGAGGGGCAGTTGAAACTTCTCTATTACATCCTTAACCACTCCACCTCGCGCGGCCGCGGGATAGATTGATGGGATGACTACGAGCTTCCTTGCCGCTATCTCCGGCAGTTTATTGATTTTAAGGTATCAACGTTTATCGAAGCCACACTTGTGTGCGACTTTTGTCGTGGGACAAATTAGTATTGCCAATGATACCAATGCCAAAATGAACTGAAGAAATCTTAATCGATACAAGCGAGTTTATTTTTTATCTGGCATACGTTTGCATCCGGTTATTATTTATTATTTTTTTTAATAGGAAACACTGCGAAATTAATCTTCGAATTTCGGAGAATAGGGAATTTACGAAAAAATAAACTCCGATAAACACCGAATTTTCGCTAAAAAATAAACTCCGAAAAACACCCTCCGAATTTCACGAAAAATAAACTCCGAAAACACTGAGCCCTAGTGATGACGTTTAGAGGAGGAAACGCGCAGGCCTTGTGTTCTAGGTGGTATTGATGGGGAACGTGAGAAAATCGTTGTTTCTTCAATATTGTGGAGGTATACGGAGCGACAATAGTTTTTGACATAATAAAGGAACATTTTCGAATAATTTGCGCTGAGTTGTGTGCCATGTAAGGACGTAATTTTTTTTTTTAATAGACCTATTGCTGTCTTACCCAAGCATCAAGGAGAATGCAGGGATTGGTGTCCCACGCGCCGCACGTGCTGGCCTCAGCAGCAGTAACTTTTCCAAAGCAAAAACCTAAAACAAATGGCATCTTGCACGCGCGTTCGTCAATGCTTTCTTTTGGTTATTTACTTCGAATCTTTTATACACGAAAGGCGTGCGCGTGTGGCGCGTGGAACACCAATCCCTGCATTCTCCTTGATGCTTGGGTAAGACAGCAAATGGTCTATTGCATGAGCGGCATCATGCAGCAGACGACGCGGCGACGTCACAGCGTTCACGTGACCCGCTCCAGCCAACCCAAAAAGCCCATCTCCGCTGCATGCGAAAATCGTCTGCTTCAAACGCCATTGCCTTGGAAATTGCCTTCTCGAAATTTGCTCACGCATCCGATATTATTAAAACTTTGATAAAGTGTTTAGTGCTTTACTAACTTCACGACAGACTAGTTTTGAAAAGTGTGAACTCGCCGTTTTCTTTTAAATCAGCCGTGTTGCATCGATCTCCATGTATTCTCCCATAGGCCGGGCCGTCTCCTGGAACCCTGAGTACCACGTGACTCGCGCCGAGCTGCTCTGTCGGCCATGTTGTCGGCAAAACACGCGGATCAAAGGATTGCGCTACTCTGCTCCGTAGGAGCTATATAGTGCTCTAGGTAGACCCAACGAGCTTGAGTATCACCTTAGAGAGGTAAACCGGAACCCACGGCCTGCAGCGGAAATGGCCCCAACACCCGGTTGCCGCAATCTTTCCTGTTTGCCACATTAGTGATCACATGACGTCAAAATGGCTGCGCCCGTAGGTGGGCCAGATCAGATTGGCCAGATCACGGTCAGCAGATGGGCCCTCTGGGGCTGTGTTTCACCGAGTTATTTCCGCGGATCATGTCACGTGACAAGACAGATAAAGCAACTGAACGCGGGTGGGTTTTCTAAAGCCAAGGTTCAAAATCTTTGCCCTAGAGTGAGATGGAGTTAATATTGTAGCTACCTACTGACCGTGATCTGGCCAATGGGATCTGGCGCACCTCTGGGCGCAGCCATTTTAACGTCACGTGATCACTAATGTGGCAAACGCAAAACTTACGAACATTTTGCTTCAAGAATACTCGAAAGCTCGTAACTTCGTCGTAAGATAAATTTACGAACTTTTTTGTCGTATGAAAGTTTCGGGTATGGACTCTGGATACTACGCGGATTGGCTTCGTCGTGGGCTACGGCAAAAAGAAAACATAGCAGCGATAGCGAAAAAGAGCAGACGCTGTCTTAATCATACAGACGCTCTCTTGATCACAGGGAAAGAACTCGGAGACGATAATATTAACCACTTTGAAGTTTTTCTTTGACAGTGACGACGCGGTGTTTCCTGAGGTGGCTTCATCTCCGTTTGCTCACCCTCCTTTTGGGCTGTATATTGAGATCAAAATTACTTACTCCTTTCAGTGAGACATCAAAAATTCGTTTTTGTGATCAGCGCGATCGCTGTAAGTCTAGTCCAGGTGCCCTAAACGTATACTTTGCACGCAGCATAATTTGCACCCATTACATTTTGCGTAAATTGCTTCGACACGCTGCAGCGGTACAGCGCAGTTTGCTTTCTCAACAGCGTTATGTAATTTACGTTTGCTTTGACGCGAATATGATTACAAAATCACAGGGAGAACTTCCAAACCGCTATAGGCAATTTATTGGGGAGGGAGATAGCTATACGTTTGTTGACTGATCATATACATAAAACCAGGGGCGGATTTAGAGGGGGGTCCGGATGTCCTGACCCCCCTCTTGATTTCTGCTTGTGTAAAATTTAGGGCGTGAAACGAGGGAAAGGGGGAGGGGTTCCTAAACATATGGTACGCTGACCAACAGCTGACCCCCCCCCCCCCTCCCTCAGGAATTTCCTGCATCCGCCCCTGCATAAAACCTCCGAAGCCTGAACTGCTTCACAAGCGTTATCCTATCATTACACACACTCTGGAGAAGATAAAATAGCCTTGAACGTAAGAATGCGGAGTTCCCTCTAACGCCGAGGGTGTGGAGAAGTTCCTGTTTACGCTGGCACTCTGATAAAAACAACAGGTATACCTTCCAGTCAATTCCTGCGTTGAAAACAGCAAATCGTAATAACCACACATAAATGGCGGCACCTCATTCTTCGTCATTTCAAACGTCTGCCACCAAAGCCAATGGAGCAAATGAGCTTTTACGGCTGTAGGCGCAGAAAGCAGACTACGAGCAGACAGCGAACAGATCACGTGACGTATTTACCCGGTCCAACGTAACCCCCCGATCGAGGAGGGTAGGGTGAGTAATCACTCCGTAGTAAACGACCCGCTTCTGGAACGCGAGTTCTGACGCCATCGAGTAAGCACGAGTAATTTTTGAAACGCCACGGTACGCAACCTTTACTCCGGAGTCAGATCCAGTGAATTTTGGAACACAGCCCGGAATGGTCGGTACTAGGTGGCAGAAGCTACCGCCAATCTGGTGGAACCCCACAATTTTGCACCTATTCATATATACAATTATGATCAGTTAATTCAAAAGCAAATTTAAGTAAAGTTCAAATATATGTGAATAACTTTTACACTGAGGTTTATTCTTATGCCCTTTCAGCGAAACTTTTAAAATAAAGTTTGCGACAGGAAAATTTCGCAACCCCCGACACTTGCTTGCATTGGGAGTACACGAAAGTCTGGCAACGTAAACACGGCACGAGCGTCGCGCGTTCAGTTTTGGTAATTTAAAAAAGTAAACTTTCTCTTTTCTTTTCGTCAAGTTTGGAATAGTCTTGTGTAAGCAAGAAAGTATCGATTTTCTGGAAGGAAATACTTCATCTCAGACTTCGCTAGCGGTTGGGACCAGTGGTTGGAACGTACACCGAGGATCTTTGGTTGGGTCCAAATCCTGGGGTTTTTAAACTTGAATCGTTATTTGATTCAAAAGTTCTAGCTTATGAAATAGTTGCTGAGTTATCCGCTAGCCCATAGCTAGGTAAGATTCATTGGGGGGAGATTTCATTTTCCAGGCTACACAATGTATCAGTTATTTCTTCAGTTCTCAGCCATTGTGGCATCATTTTGGTTTTCGTAGTTACTTATGATTCATTTTTGTAATACTTATAGCCAACCGGCAACAGCCGGGCGGCGCCGGCAGAGTGAGCCCGCGGTTATACCCTGTCTCATTGTAACTTGGCAAAGGGTGAACGATAAGCCCCAGATTGCGTGCCGAAGGCTTCGAAATGCGCGACGTATATGAGCGCAACGCACACATATTGGAGCATGACGCAGCGAAAAGCCTGATACTTCGGAACAGAGTCGCGCTCCGGCGATACGCAATCATGTTCCCATTGGCCCGCCAGGGCCGTAGCGTCCGCTGTACTGGCATGTTACGCGATCACGGCTTCCTGGAATACCCAGTATTTCTTGCTTCAGACATTAGAGCTAAGCGGCGCCACCAGAGTAAAAGCTCACGTTTGAACAATGGAGCCGCCACTTCCAGGGGTACCCACTATTTCCTGCTTCAGTTGCAAGATGGCGCCAAACCAAACAGCATTGCAGGTTGCCTCAACGTTTATAGATACTTCTCCAGTTCCCGAACTGCCCCTCTCCAGGCGGGCGCGACCGATCCCTAGGGACTGCGAGGGCGCTGCGATCGAAGCTTGCGCGTGTGTGCCGGCCAGGCCAGCTCCGGTTACGTGGTTGGGCTTGCATTTTCGCTCGCTGTTCGCGCTGTTTGTTACGTGATCTGTTGGTTTTCTGCCCTTCGAGTGTGTGATTGCTTTCGACGGTTTGTGATACGACGTTCGTTGTGACGTGACGTATGCACTTTTTCGCACGCAAAAAGTGCCAAGAAAACGATAGTGCCATAAGGGCCCAAAGAGAAAGGAAAAAGGCCAAGCTTGTATAGTGGAGCTTTAACTGTAACAGGCTTTGTTTTGCGCGTGATTTGAAGCCCTTTTTTATTTTTTGCGAGTTAGCAAAATAAAATTGATTGTGTTACGGCTTGTGTAATGTGTTGTGAATGAGCAGTTTCTGTAGATACTTTACTAAATTGCAAGTTGAGCAAATCTTCTAAAATAGCATAGGTAAGATCGATATATTTTGTAAGACAAAAAAGAAAAAAAAATGCCCAGGACGGCGCGATTGCGACGCGCAGCTTTTTTTTCGCGACATTAAATCACTACGTGCGTTCTGTGAATATATGGAATAAATTCATACCGACCGCGCGAACGATCCTCGTCTCGCTCGTTTTTATTGACGACGTGAGGCAACCAAGCATAGTGACAACCGCTGCGGGCCAAGGCTGAACCGCTTGCACGTACGTATTATTTTCGGTGTTACATCATTTGCAAGTTACCTTCTGTTCAAAAACGACCGAAATTAAAATAATAGCGCGTTACTCGCGAAATCAGCCGAGATCCCGGGCTGCAGTAGGCGTGCTGAACATTGCGCGCAAGGGAGCGGCGATCGTCCTGATGGCGCAACCTTCGACCGCAGCGCTGCGGTGGCGGGGACCGCGCCGGGCCGCCTCCTCCCCACAGGCGCGCCGAGGAGATACGGAACTGGAGAAGTATCTATAAACGTTGGGTTGCCTATAGAGAAGAGATGTTATATATGTAGGTCGTAAGTACAGGTGACAATTAACCGTATAAGAATCACTTACTGCAATGGCCGGTTGCGGTAGTAAATACGCATACAGGGCGTACATATCGATGGAGTAGAATTAGATCGTTCCGACGACTCTGATAACTTTACCCGATACTCCACCGACGCCTCTGAGCATATGCATCCTATCGGGTATCGGAACTATCGGAACGATCCACTAAAAACTCTAACTATACGATGCATGCTCAAAGGTGTGGGCGGAGTATCCAGTATCGTTATCGGAGTCAACGGAGCGATCTACTAAAGCTCCCTACTGTTCCGATGCTCCGACACTGTTCCGGAGTGTGCTTAAGATTAAAGAGTGTTTCCAGCTTCTCAATAGGGCTCGACCCCGTCTGTAAGCGTCTACACTGTTCCAAGGCAACCGCGTTAAGCGTTTAAATGCAAACTACGTGCGGTAACATTCAGTTTTTTGTCCATCTCTTTTTTTCGAGGCACGGTGAGATGATAATGAGCTAAATATGGTGGACGACAAGGTTCAAAATTGCCTTTGGGTTCAGCAGGTGGTACAGCCCTCATATCCAGGATTAGAGTTCGCTGGAGTCACTCTAGTTGGGACGCGTTTTACAGGTTTTACAGCACGTTATCTACAAGGTAAGTGATATCTGACAGCATAGTTGCGTCGTAATTAATTACTATAGAAAGCGATACAAAGTGCAACGGGTATTGAAGCTTTCGCCACGCACCGCGTTCTGCGACGGGAATATCAAAACCTAAAAATAAACTGAAAAAAAAAAATCTCTTGTTTACGCTAGGTGACGGGAAATACCCTCCAAAGTTTTTCAACCCTACGACAACTCGTCCATTGGTTTATAAAGTAGAAATCGAATAACTAAAAGCGTAAGGTGAATTATAGTTCACGTATAAGTGAAGAACCTATGCACGCTGAGCACTTATGCACGCTGTAAGTGAAACACGTATGCACGTTAAAAATTTGGAACCATGAAAATCTGGCAACAAGCCAGAGTTGTGTGTACGAGACTCCACGAACGTCTGGCAACTAAAACGGACGTCAAAATTTGGAACCATGAAAATCTGGCAACAAGCCAGAGATGTGTTTACCAGACTTCACGAACGTCTGGCAACCAAAGCAAAGGATAGTGTAAAGGTTACAAAGTGGGTAGTCATTTATAGAGAAATTAACGGTGAAAAGTAACGCTTCACTTGTACTATGGTGCCTGGATTGCGTCTCTAACTGGTAAATTTACTGTAAAAGAAAAAAAAAAAAAGGAGTGGTCCCTCGATTTTTACTTGTGCCGCGACTACAGTAGCCGTGACCATAGAGTTTTTATAATGTACGCTAGAGGTTCAAGTGGCGCTAGTGTGCTGACGCAAATTGAAGCAGACAGCAACCAGTCCAAAATTGACTTCCGGTAATGCATTTCTATGGGAAAAAGTGCGTGCATTTTCTCCCTGCGCTTGATCATAAGAGCAAATCTCCCAAATAATTCGTACGTACTAGGTAGCTTGGAACATTTCCCAGTCATGCCGACGAAATAATTGGTCAGTTACGGCGTTCTTCTTTCAAATTCATCGCTTTAAAAACGGTTGCTAAAACGGCATCGTACGTGCATTTATGTGCACTGTCGGACATTGTTAGCGCGAGCACGTCGGCGCTTTTTTCAGCATGAGGGATATACGTGCCAAACGAACAAAGAACATCTGGAAATTAAGGGAGACGGCACTGGATCAGGAACTACCCGTGCATGTACGATCAAAATAAATTGAAGGCCACGTAATCCATTCTGATTTTAAATAAGTAAGTACCGCATCTCTTTCTGCTCTGAGCGAAGATGTTTGTTCTACGTTCAAAATATCACCCGCACGCTCGAAAATCTTTGAGAACAAGTGCCCGATAAAAGCTGCCCGGCAGAGAAAACAATACGAAGAGACACCTTTCATAGCGCATGGACTTTATTCTCTACGGTTTGAATGTTTTTATCCGCCTCATGCACGACGGGGTCATTTTCATACAGTGACAGGACTGGCAGATTAGCAATATATAAGCGTCACCGGAATGCTGGCGAGCCTTGAGCACATTTTGAAACAGCGCTAAAAACACAAGAGACAAGAACGAGAAGTGGACGAACACGACGCTGTTCACCACCAGAAACAGGAGCAGATGCCTCCCCAGGAACACAACATTCCCGTCTCCACTTTGTGCACCCCGGGGAGTCTTTGGAAACGAGGCACGGAGACGCTCCCACAGAAAATCGGTGACTTGGGCAGACTCCCTTCTGCACAGCCGAAGCTTCTTCTCAGCCGCGTACTTGTCCCGAGAAGTTCTGTAGCACCAAACCTTTAAACAGTCTTCAAGAAGCCTAACTTGCCTCCATGATTCGGAGCGAAGAATCTTGCATATCCGCTTGGCATGCCCATTGGACGGGGCCACCAGTCCGAAGAGCCCCATGACTTCCCTAGGGTAGTTACCTTTTCTAATGGCATATCCAAAGTGTCGAGCCTTGCAAGTAGCAAGGGCGATGGCGTTTATGTAGAAGATATCTTGATGCGGTAGAGTTGAAGAACACATGCAGCGTCGTGTTCGTCCGCTTCTCGTTCTTGTCTCTTGTGTTTTTAGCGCTGTTTCAAAATTTGCATTATGAACCAACTAGCCCAACTTCACGCCTTGTTGCCTTGAGCACACTCTCATATTCCTTTCGATTGTAATTTTGCTTTGAATCGTCGCTTGTTTTTACACACCTGCGGCGGAACACACGTTTGGGACTGAAGTGTAGCAAAGTTAAACATCGTTAAACAAAAAAAAAGCGCTTACGAAAGCAGCTACTTTTACAGTGTTAATCAAGGTACATACTATTCGGTACGACCCAAATAACCAAAGTGCTCCGTGTTATTTTCCGGTGAAGGAGACAAAATGCACGCGCGTTTTCCCATAGGAATGCGCAGGAGCACCGCAAAAGTAGACTGGTTGCTGTCTGCTTCAATTTGGGTCACGGAAGTCGCATAGACAGTAGCGCCAGTTGAACCTCTAGCGCAGTGGTTCTCAAATGGGGGTCCGCGGACCCTTTGGGGTCCGCGAAGGCATTCTGGGGGTCCGCGAAGGCTTGCCTCATCAGTCAAGCGCGGCAATAAAAGTTGTCTTTTTTTCAGGTCGAAAATAATTGTTTCAGTTTTTGGACAAGTTTTCTGGTGTGAACGTCAATAAGAGAGGTCTACTTCACACTAGCCCTTAGTTATACCCATTTATTAAGTCATTATTTTATTTACCCTATACCTCTCCTCTCCTCTCACCACGAACGGGGTCCTCCGCCGATCCACAAGGGGTCCGCGTGACATCGATGGTTGAGAACCACTGCTCTAGCGTACATTATAATAACTCTATGGCCGTGACCATGTGCTTGAATTCATGGGCCGTGTTCCGAAATTTGCTCGATCTTACTTCAGGGTAAAGGTTTTGTACCGTGGCATTCGAAAACCTACCCGCGTCCAGCGTTGCTTTATTTGTGTTGTCACGTGACACGACCCGCCGGAGTGACTCGGATCAATATTTGGGAGAGATTTGTAGGTGTGGTCCAAGGCTGTGTTCCAGAATTTCACTCGATCCGACTCTGGGGTAAGACCGCGTTCACACTTGCGAAGAACTCTCTTGTCGCCGACCGAATTTTACTGGGCGAAAAAAGACGGTGCCGTTCACATTTGTTACCACCCGTCGCGTTCGCGCGGCTCCGGTCTCTCGCGGATATCAGAGCAGACTGCCTATAACTCAAGTAATGCTAAAAAAAAAAAAAAAAAAGTTTGTGCATTTACATTTACTCGGAGAGCCAATCACCGTTTACATTTACATTTACAGGAGGCAGCTCAGCGAATGACGATACCGAAATATTTAGGCCAGAATCGCACTAACCTTTACATAATGTGGAAGGCAATGAAAAATTATACACGCGGTATTATTTTAAAACAAAACTAACATAGTCGACTCAAGAACAAAATCCGCAGTTTAGGTCGCAGTTGTTCGCGGAGGCATGTTTGGGGATTTTTACAAAGATTGGATCGACGAATAATAAATAGTAGTTCGAATGTTGTTTTACCGACTTGCATATATATCACAATAAAAAAATATAGAAGCTCTCTTTGGAATCCTTCGAGATTGAGAGTGGTTCAAAAACGCCACACACGAAAATCGTCAAAACCCACCATCGGCATTTGCTCTTTTTTAGCATATTTAGAAGCTTGGAAAACTCAAAACCAAGGCAAATACCTTTAACGGAATGTATTCTGGCTAAAAGTAGAGATGCACTCTAAGAAAAGCCAGTGCGTCTACTTTCCCCGCACAACACTCGGAGAGCCAATCACCGCCACTTACGGAGGCAGCTCAGCGAATGACTAGGGAGCCTTCATGTGCACCTTCATGGAAGGCACCCTACGAATGACAATGATAAAAACGTAAAAAACAAAATAAAAACACAAACGTTGCTTAATTTGGAAGGCAATGAAAGGTCCTACACGTGGTATTATTTAAAAAGCGATATTAAACATAGTCGACTCAAGAACAAAAATCCGCAATTCAGGTCACAGTTTTCGCGGAGGCATGTTTTGGGGATTTTTAACAAAGATTGGAGCGACGAATAATAAAGAAGAGTTATAATGTCGTCTTACCTACTTGCATATATATCCCACTAAAAAAATATAGACGCTCTCTTTTGAATACTTTGAGAGTGATTCGAAAACCACGCACGACAATCGTCAAAACCTCGATCGTTCTTTCCCGCTTTGATATTTTGTTTTCTTCTCAGAAACTAAACGTGTCAGGACATTAAAATAAAAAGGATTGTTCTTCTTGGAACATGCGTCACGAAATATAAAACTTTGAAGCAAAATAAAAAATACGACTGCTCCTCATTGCCTGAATTCAAATGAAACGCCCATATATATACCTCTCTACATATATAATTTCTGTGTGTGTGTGTGAGGGCAATTTCATCTCAAACTATTCAAGAAAAAACAATGGGTACTCGTAAAATATTGCAAAAAAATATATGTTGGTGGAAAATGTGTGATTAGAATAAAACTGCAAATTAGAACTGCGGAACATTTTTTATTCTTGAGTTATGTGCTTCGAAAGAGCAGTCTTGCCATTTTTGCAGTTTTCACGAGTGACACCTTTTGAAGTCTCAAAAACTTTTTTTTTTTTTTTTTTTACAGCGGAGCTGTTCAGGACTAGTTTCACCAGGATCGTGTCCGCCAGCAGATAAATGTCTACAGCACACGCCGGACAGCTACCGCCATCTACGAGCGATGGCGGCAACCGGACAGCCGGCTTGTGGGTCGTCTGGTTGCCACCGTTGCTCATAGATGGCGGCAACCTTTCTGAATTTTCTGGGGTGCCTACATGTCTGTCTGTCCCAGGGTGAAGACATTCATTGTTGCACTGAATGTTCAGCGCGTGACGCTCTCGCGCACCCGGTGCGTGACTTGGGCGCTAAAATGGCGTCTCTGCATTAGCCAAAGCTACGCGCTCGAGCTGATTGACACTTGATTGCGCGTACTTCAAAATGCATAAAAAAAAAACGATTGGGCGTAAATATGGCTGAGATGTCACCACTCAAGCAAAAGCGCGGCGCGTGTGTATGAAGGCGCTCTATAGTTTTTCCACTCTGGCTTGCCGACTTGCGGCCAGCCATTACGCCCCATTCCCACCATAGTACTGCTTCGCTGGTCTTCCTTCTTCACCAGAGTGGAAAGGCTGAAAGTTTCTTTTTTATTGATTTAAGACTTTCTATTGAAGGGTTAAAGCTCTTTAGAAGTTTTTTTTTTTTTAATTTGATCATTATGAAATAAAAGTCATTGAATCTTGCACCTTTAACAATAATGGGCCATGTTTCAATGGAGCTAGCTTTAAATGTAGAATTATTTTAGCAAACCGCTACCGTGTTCCGCGTATACCGCACAACCGCAGCCTTTGAAGCATGCTTTTAATAAGCGCGCGCTCCGCGGTCACGGTTTCACTCCGGGCTCGCGCATGACAGCATGCTTCAAAGGCTCCAGTAATGCAGTCCGCGGAACACGGTTACGGTCTACTGAAATTCCCTAATAGAAAGTTTTAGGGAACCGTATTTGCGCATCCGATACGGTACAAACGGGCCCTCCGGTACGAACTGCGCATGTGCGAGTTTTCTGCGGTAGCGCATGCGCAGTTCGTACCGGCGGGCCCATTGTACCGTATCGGATGTACAAAAGGGTTCCCTAAAACTCTCGAATGTTACATGAGAACCGTAAGTGTTAACTGTCTTTTAAAGTGAACTATGAAATACAGGGCTGCGCAGATGATTCAAGGATGGTGGAAACTCACGCAAACTGCGCTCGTTTTTTTTTTTCTTTCTGAAAACAGATGCATTTACATAGCTTTTTTTGATTGTTTTATTGTTCCCCGAAATATAATCTTTATTTCTTCAGATTCAAAACAAAAACAGAAAAAAACAAAAAGCAAAAAAAAATTAAATAATATAAACACGGTATTTTTAACAATTGAGGTGCGCCTTGTCCTGTTTCCCTTCGTCTGCGTCCGTGTTTTTTCGGCGCTGATTTTTCTTTCTTTTTCTTCCTCGTTTGACTTTTTTTTTTCCCGCATTTACAGAAACAAAAACGAAAAAAAAAACACCCGTAGTGTTCGCATATGGCATCTGCCCTATATATATATATATTTTAAATATTTTCTCTAAATATAATAAACCGGCGAACAGAACGTGCATCTGCTGATAAAAAGAAATCTAATTGTTCTTTAAAATTAATATCGGCTTTCAAACACATTTTTTTTTGTTGTGCAAAATAACAGTTTTTATAAAAATACTTCGCCTGGAAACAAAAACTGACTGCATCAATTAAGAGCGTGCTAAAACGTCTGGGAGCCTCGGCCAAGTTTTCGATCAAGATTACAAATGATTCACCTACTAATCAGCAAAATATTAAAAACTAAAATCAATGTCGCAAAGTAATACTATCGGTGGACCCAAAGAAAATAATATTTTGCGAGAGAAGGCCTCAAGTATCTCAAATAGACTACATGGAAGAGCTTGGCTATCTGCCAGAAATTCTTAGACACAGTTACTTTTTTTTTTTAACATTGTAGGAAATAGAATATGTAAGTTTATTAAGCATAATAAACTATTCCCAGAGTGTCCGAAAAGAGTCCGAGTGGGAATTGGTGGAACACGTAACCACCGGCGGGATAAACTTTTTCGTCGTAACGGTTTCAGTAAAATAAGGAAGAATCCTGAACTTACCGTGTGATCCTTTTTTTCATTTCAGAAATGCCTTAAAATCTAATTGCATTTCTAAAAAAAGAAAAAAAAAACGGATTCCGGAAGAATCGCCTTAGAGTTGAGACGAAAACACTCTACTATATTTTGTAAACGCTCCGTTTATTACTTCCTCGCAGCGGTATTCGCCACTGTTTCTCGTGCTCTTTCAGTTCTCGTTTTCGGCGCATTTATTCTTTTTAACTCTGAACCAACTAGCTCAATTACCCACTTTACTGTAAAGCAGACATTAGCAACGGAAGAAGACATTATGAACAATAACATAATGGTGAACTTTCACAGTACATTATCACTTTTTTTTATTGTTGGACTGAACTCAATGAAACCAGGGAAAATGAGCGTTCAATGTTGAGTCTCCCACGACTGTTGTGTATAACGTAGGGTGCCTTCATGATCGTTTTGCTTAGGGTGGAGATATCTGGCCATTTTGTCCCACACGTTTATCTTTATTTTTTGTTCAGAAGCGCGTGAAAGAGCGTGACCCTGCACGCGTTTGTGGTTGTAACTGTGCTATGGCGACATTTTGTTTTCGTCGATTTCTTTGTATTTTCCCCAGGAGCGCGTGCTGTCGGCATCGGGTACTATACTTCGTTTCACTTTATCTGCGAGCGAGCGAAGCCGAAGCTAGAAGCGCGAGACCAGCGCTTTTTGCGTTTCTGCCCAGCTCGCGCGCTCGAGCAAACCCTGAAGGCACGGAGCTTTCGTGCTCGCGCTTCCAGCATTGCCTTCGCTCGCACATAAGGTGAAACGAAGTATACAAAGGGTGGCGTCACCCTAAACCTATGCCTAAACAGAAGGACATTGAGGCAGCCTAGTATAACGGAAATATAAATGAATTTATTTGATTTTCGCATTGAAAAAGGGTCACGCCTCAAACAACAACATAACACACACACACACGCACGCACGCACGCACGCACGCGCACGCACACACACACGCACACACACACACACACACACACACACACACACACACACACACACAAAAAAAAAAAAAGCTTGTGTCGTTTTGGTTTTGGGCCAGGGGCCTTTTTAGGAAAATTGAGCTACATCAACTAACTATATTTTCTAACTCCCCGGCCTTTACATTTTCCGGTATGCTATTTAGTATCTCAAAATTCATAATAGTTAATGTGAAAACGGCACATGAAATAGATGCAAAAACCAACATTCACATATACCCGCACTTTTCAGTGCCATTATGTCAGTGGCAGGCAGGCTTTACCCGTCGAGCAAGCAGTCTAAAAAATAGAATATGCCAATCATTTGTTTCGTGCTGGAGCGCGGGTACTGGAGCGAGCTTCCAAAGCATTCATTTGACACAATAAAACTGCTTAGAATCAGTCGGGAACGAATTCTACAGTCCAAAGAGCCTTCGACTGGCATCACTTCTTCGTTGTTGCCAGTAGAGACTTTCAGTTTGAGAAACACGGTGAGGACCAAAACTGTAAATTCAATAACTTCGCGAAGAAAACTATATTTTGAAATAATATTTAGGATACTGTTTCAGCGATGTTTGTTGGCGAGTTAAGCGAAATTTCAAGCCAATCGGAGACAACGACAAAACCTGTGGAGAACCACCCCTTTCAAGAGGCCGCGGCGGAAAACTGTTTTTCACATCGTCGTGGGTCGTATGTTTCCGTCAATCTCCCGCCGTGGATATTTAGTCTGCATTATATTAACTTTTTCGGACCACTCTGTTAGTACAGTCAAAAGGCTCTAATGCCATAAAATAATTTTAGACGTTTTGCCTTTTTTACCCTCAAAATGTCAAAAACGTCTCTTCGGTTAATTGTTGCTAAACTTTGCGAATTAGATACTCGCGATCCACTTTGGTTACATCGCCATTTTTTTATGTCGTTGGTAAGCCCAAAATACGCTCTTTATTTATATTATAACATCACTTAGCTATGTGACATTCACTTTGCGGTACGTTGACGTTAATGTTATGCAAAAACGTAAAAAGTGTCAAATTTGAGGTCGATTCCGATAAAAAGCAATTTTTTTTTGCTAAACTTTATATATGATAGTTTTCTACTAGAAAAACAAGTCGCGAAATTGTGTTTCGTATGTCCTGTATTTAAACCCCAATATCGTTAACAAAAAAACAACAAAAAAAAACGTTCGTTTTGCAAGACTACAGTCAGACATGCCGACCTGTGTGTTTCTTTGAATTGTGAAAAGTTTTGTTGCATTTTTGTCTGCGTTTTGAAATCAAACGTAAACACAATCTTGTGGTATCGAATAATTATTTTTATTTTGGTAAGAGCGGGTAACCTCGAGCAACATATCTAATAAAATCAGCAAGCCTTTTATACCTTCACTATCAAGGGCACAGACTGTATTGCTCTGATTTATAAAACACTCAGTGTAAACTTGCATGACTAGCTATTATTTGTCATCTTACTGAGAACTAGAAAGTCACCACATGATTGATATGGTACATACAATTCTTTCTGAAACCAAGCGCTATGGTTTGTTCTCCGCACATCGCACAGATCGCCAGCTGTAGACGGCACGGTCTTTTACTTCCGTAATACACAAAAATGAGGACACAGAAACGGTCCAAACCACACGGAGAGTTACACGGCACATTCTTCGAAGACAGCAGTATTAATAGACAAGTTCGATGTAACTGTCAATTAGTTCCGGGCTTTTCTGTCCACAGTTGCACAGTTGAGTCTGCCGGCACCCAGCTACTGATTGTTAGCAACCATTCTAGATGTAAAGCAGTACGTGTTATCATTTTATGCAGCGGCGTAGACTTTCCATTTTTCCGGGGTAGGGGGGGGGGCAGGCTGATAGTTCTCCGGGGGGGGGGATGCTGCGCGTTACCTTTTCGCCAGAACTGGAGATTGAAGCTAACGAAAGCACGCTGGGATTCCATTTCCCATGTATTTTGTCAATGAAGGCAACGTCGGCGTTATTTTGTTTACATGATGCCACTACTAGAAGCTCGTTACATGACACGTAAACAGCGTCTCGGTAAGGATCATTGCCCGAGCCCCGGGGGGGGGGGGGCTCATGCCTTCTCTCCGGATCTCACCAGGGGGGCACGAGCCCCGATGCCCCCCGAAGTCTACGCCTATGATTTTATGCCATAGTCGTAGCACATATATGCTCGGTTACTCTTGTTTTTCACAAACCTTTTCCAGAACGACGGTGAAGCTGCCTCGCCCCTCCTTCCGCTTCCTCCACACGTATGGAGGACGCGTTTTTTAAACAGCCTAGATGGAAAAGAAGGCCATAAAACGAATTTACAATGAAGAAAAAAAATAACGAATTTGTAGTTGGCGCCCGCGGGAGCCACCGCTGGTCACGTGGTAGACCTGTGCGCCGCCGCCGCAAAGCCACGCCTCCGCCGCACGCTGAGCGTGGTGCACCACCGGTTCGGCGCGCACACTACAATGTTAATAAAGGTACGTGTGCACGTACCTTTATTAATATTGGAAAAGTGTAATTGCTTTAGTTGCAGCATTTCTCTTTACCGGTGAATGATGTTAAACTTCGCTATATTTCCTCCTCTGTCGTAAACACGAGCGACGATTCTAAGCAAAACAACAATCGAATATAGTGTTTTCAAGGTTCGTCAGCAATATGCAAGTCCTGTCGCAATGTGAAAATGACCCTTTCGCACATCTTTACGAACGGTTAAAAAATTCAAAACGTAAAGAATGGAGTTTGTGGGCTATGAAAGGCCCCTCCGAAGATGAAAACAGCGCAAAAAACGACGGACCGGATGCAACTGGACACAGACAGTGCGCCGTCTGTGTCTACCTTCTGTCTTTTCATTATTTCCTATGCCTGCTGCTTTAATCGGGCACCTGTTCTCTGGCTTCTCCCTATTTTCAAAGATTTCGAGCGTGCGGGTGACGTTTCGAACGCAGAACAAGCGTCTTCGCACATATTCATGAGCAGAAAGAATAAAGCAGGATTTATTTATTGCAAATCGGACTATATTTCAGTGGCCTTCAATTTGTTTTGATCGTCTGCATGCGCAAGGAGTTACTGATCCAGCGTTACTGCGCGTAGTCCGACTAGTGCACCTAAATACATATACGAAAGCCCTTTTGGCGCCGTTTTTAATGTCATGAATTTGAAATTGAAACGCCGTAACTGAACAATTATTTCGTCTGCGTGACCGAGGAATGTTCCAATGTGCCTAGTACGTACGAATTATTCGTGATATTTGCTCCCGTATTCAAGCGTACCGGAAGTTAATTTCCGATTGGTTGCTGTCTGCTTCAATTTGCAACAGCACACTGGCATCATTTGAACCTCTAGCGTACGTTAGAATAACTCTACGATGTAAACCACAGAGATCAGTGATGTAAACGCCAACGTCGATAAACGCCATGAATAAACGCAGCCTATGTTCGTTTCGGACTCTACACATGTGGATGCTCTCGCTGCACCGAGAGAATCGAGCGTGCGCCATAGTATGCAATCCCGTCATACATCGCTCAGTCGAGGCAGGCGAGGTGGGAGATGGAAAGCAGACGGACGGGGAATCGTCTGCTACTGATCTGCTACAAGATTCCATTCGCACGAAGCGACGACCCCCCCCCCCTTCCCAGACACACACGCACGCACACGCACGAAAAAGAAAAAGAAGACGGGATTGTCGACAACCCACACTTTCGCAAGTTTCAAGTCTTGTTGCCGTTACAGTCGCTGAAATCTACCGATGACTAGAAAGGCTCGGGACAAACGCATCAGCGGCCGTGAGATCTCTCTCACGGGTGTACGGGTGAAAAGTTATCGCCAAAATATGACCGATCGTGAATTCACGAGTGGACACCTTTAACATATCTGCAACAGTTACTTTGCACCCTCCTTGTTTTCTTTTCTTTATTTAATAGAAAGATTTTAATTTTCTTGCTTTCATTATAAACTGTTGGGCTGATGGCGCTTATTTTGTTACTTTGTTATATGATGACTCTGATTGGAAAATTGTGTGATTATCCCCCTCATGTAATCCGTCCTCAAAGACGAAGTAAATAAATGAAATGAAATGAAAAGCTGCTATATCCGACCAAGGATCCAAATCGAGGGTGCCGCGAAACGAGTTTGCAACCGTATATCCTTTCAGTGGTTCACACTGA
Source organism: Ixodes ricinus (assembly GCA_037355805.1). Classification (NCBI taxonomy): domain Eukaryota; kingdom Metazoa; phylum Arthropoda; class Arachnida; order Ixodida; family Ixodidae; genus Ixodes; species Ixodes ricinus. Next base: position 56,434 of record JAZHYW010059230.1, on the reverse strand, counting down.
TCAGCCTTCTGCGCGAATAGTATCTATCACTTGTTTTGTTGTCAGCTTGTGGCGGAAACATACATCGCCTGTAAATAACTCCACGAGAATCGAGTTATTTAATCCATCGCAAAATATAAACATTGCAGCGACCGTTTCGCGCTCTCTCCTGTCATGTCGAACAGCATGCAGGGCTCCGCGAGTGCGATGCATTCTGTGGGAGAAAACTCGCACGGTGCCAGTGCGTGTGAAACGAACTCGCTATTAGTGCAGACTAAGAGCGATGTGCATCCTACTAATATTGGTACTTTTACGTACAGGGGTTGCATGACGGGAAACACAAAATATGTTAAAGTAGCCCTAAATATTGTCGAAGTTTTTGTAGCCTAGATGGCGGAAACTACCACTTATTACGATACAAGCTTGCAAGCAGGCATCCATTCATCTATAAGATTAAATTAACTTAATTTACACAGAAATAAAAATATAGATTAAATAAAACTGTTGTACTAATGCAACTTAAGGTTTCGTAATATTTATTTTCCATGAAACGTAAAAAAAGAAAGTTAATGTCGTCGAAACTTGGCAACATGCGATGTCTGTAGACGTGGATATTATCTAAACCCTGGCAACATCTCGCATAAACGGGCAAAGTGGAAACCTAACGTTGTTACGGCTGAAATATTTCATGCTATCGTTCCTATTTTATGCTCTCATTCCTAAAAGTTTGCTATATTATTAATTGTCTTGGGCAGTTGGTGGTGGGCTACGTTCTGAAGTCTTAAAACAAGAAAACGTCTATAAGTTAGTTCATCGACACAGAAGTCTGGCTACATTGGAATTTCGTTTGCCTCTAAGCTGCGATTGTGGCCATAGAACTCTGGCAACAGCTGACGATAAAGTTTGAGCAGTATGGAGGCGCTGACGCCGGTGGATCCAAAGGTCTAAGAACGTTGAGTTGGTTGAGTGGTGCCAGGAACGCTATCGGCCCGCACCTACCCGCGTGCAGGCAACGAAGAACCGATTTCGAACGTCGCTCTTTCGCGGAGATTGTCTGCTGATATATCTAAAAATGTTGAGCATTACTAGGTCTGAAGTCATTGAAGTTGTGGATCTCCTCATAGACGCTGCTGAACGAAGGGGTGCTGCCACTGTAAAACCTTTGCTTGCTGGTTACGCTTCTTCGAATAAAATTTGACGACATTGCTACCTCATGTGTTCACTCCTGTTAGTTTTCTATCTTGTGAATTGTTTCGGGCTGTTCGCGGCAGGACATTGCGCTACACTCTTAAAAAACGCCTGTGCGTCTTCTTCCCCGCAGAACTACGCGGACAGCCAATCACTGCTCCTTGCGGAATCGGCTTAGCAAATGACAATGCCGAAACAGTAAGTCTGCGTTGGAACATTAAGCAATGCAAAACGCCACGCTTGCATTGCTTGATGCTACAAAGCATACTTCGCTTTTTGGTCTAAACATATGTTTCGCCATTGTCATTTGCTAAGCCGATTCCGCAAGCAGCAGTGATTGGCTGTCCGCGTGTTTTGCGGAAAGAAGACGCACATGCTTTTTTTAGAGTTTTTTTTTTTAACAACGCAAAAGTCTGGCTATCTTTGCATTTCTTCTGTCTCTAAGCTGCGATTGTACTCATAGAACTCTGACAACCATCTAGCCATTTTTTGCTAAAATTGCCAAACTATAAAGTAACGTTTCTACGGCTGGAATATTTTACAAATTACTTCTACTATCAGCATTACTAGGTCATGGAAGTCATGAATCTCATCATAGACGTTGCTACACGAAGGGGTACTGCCACTGTGAAACCTTTCTTTGCTGGATGGGCTTTTTGATATAAACACGACGGCATTCCGACTTTATGCTGTCACTCCGAGCTTCTATAATATTATTAATCGTTTCCGACAGTTGGTGGCGGAGCACAGTGCGGGAGTCTATCGACACAAAGGCCTGGCTACCTTGCATTTCTTTTGGTCTCTAAGCTACAATTGTAGCCATAAAACTCTGGCAACCATCTGGCCACAACTCGCGAAAATCGCCGAACTGCAAAGTAATGTTAGTGCGGCTGAAATATTGTACAAGATACATCTACTATCAGCATTTCTAGGTGATTGAAGTTGAGGATCTCCTCATAGACGCTGCTCAACGAAGGGGTACTGCCACTGTGAAACCTTCCTTTGCTGGCAGGGCTTTTTCGACTAAAAAGGGCGGAAATCCGACTTCATGCTTTCACTCCTATTTTCTAATATTAGGGATCATTTCGGGTGGTCGATGAGGGCGCACGGTACCGGAGTTTATCGGCACAGAAGTCTGGCTACATTGCATTTCTTTTAACCACTAAGTAGCGATTCTAGCCATAAAGCTCTGGCAACTATGTGGCAACGGCTCGTAAAATTTGCCAAACCACAAAGTAACTTTATTGCACGGCAATCCGACTATATGCTATCACTCCCCTTTTCTGCATTATGAATCGATTCGGGGAGTCGATCGCAGGGCAGTAAAGAAATTTATCGACACAAAAATCTGGCTACATTGATATTCTTTTGTCTCTAGGCTGCGATAGTAGCCATAGAACTCTGGCAACTATGTAGTAACGGCTCCAAAAATTCCCAAATTGCAAAGCATTGTTTGTACGGCTGAAATACTTTACAAAATACTTATACTATCATCATTACTAGGTCATGGATGTTGTGGATCTAGTAGACGTTACTTAACGAAGGCGTGCTGCCACTGTGAAACCTTTCGTTGCTGTCTCGGCTTGTTCGAATAAAAGTGACGGCATTCCGACTTTATGCGATCACTCCTATTTGTTTTCAATACTATGAATTGGATTGGACAGTTGGTAGTGGGCTACAGTAGTCTTCAACAACAAGTAAGGTTTTGACACCAAAGTCTGGATACCCTGCAATATTTGCCCTCTCTAAGGAGCGATTGTAACCATAGAACTCTGGCAACAATATATTCCTAAACCTTGTCTGTTTTCAGCGGTTTTAGGTATATTCTTCACGTTTCGATGGACCGCAGAAAATTCTACAAGCATTCGTGCCAATGCAACAAGGAGGTTATAAGTATTGCAATATGTGTGAAGCCTAGTCATAAAAAGTTTCAACGATGTTGTGCCCAACGTGACCCCCAGATCTCTCTGGCGATTGGTGCGCGTGACATATCACGTGCGAGATGGAAGGTTGATTGTAGTACGAGTCCTTGCAGCCTTGCGCGCTCCGTCCGGTAGGTTTTATCATATCGAAGGCTAGACATGAAGCAAGCCTCTCCGTCCGGTAGGTCACGTGCTGGGCCGATAAGTGAGGAGGGTAAGGAGAAAAATGAGAAAGAGGCGAGGCGTCAAGGGAGCTTGGCCAATACCACCTAGAACACAAGGCCTGCGCGTTTCCTCCTCTAAACGTCATCACTAGTAGATCCCCTCAGCGCCCCCTAGGTAGCCCGGATGAGCACCGTCGTCTGCTACATCGTCTGCTCCATCAACTACTTCAGTGGTCGTGCTCAGAACGAGCTCACATTGCGAAGTCCGGCAATCTTGATGGTGTCGCATGCACGTTGCAAATGAACTGTGGTAGCTCGTTATTAGCTCGCGCTAAGCAGTCGCGCACGCAGCTGTGGCCGCCAGTAAATGCGGCGTAATTCCTCCGAAAACCCACGGGAGCGGCGGCGAACGCCGATAAAGGACTCGGAGTCTACGTAAGCAGACGCTTTGCGAGCCCCGGTTCGTCACCCCAACTGCTGAAACAATTCATTACGGTCAGTCCGCTTGCGAAGCGGAATCCACTAATCGCAACTGCAACGACAATCAAATAACAAAGCACGCATAAACAAAGATAGAGCAGTCTATATAGCGGTCTCAAACGCCACTCAGGGGATCACACGAGTTTGGAGCGCGTCTGGGAAGCGTAAGAAAGGCGTTTAGCTGCTTGAACTACGTCGTAAGAGGTTACTGTTGATCCGTTGCAGACTGCGTTGTCACAGTTCCTTACCTAAATAGGTGATCACTAAAACGTGCGCAAACAACATGTTAAGATTACCAGAGCAAGCGAACCAGCCGCTGCAGCACAACAAAAAGAAAAAAAGTAACAAGAAAATGACCGCGCAAACGTTTTCCGAACTTTGCAGGAAAGATGGGGTCCCCTTCTCAGACGAAAATAAAGAGAAATGGGGGAACAAACAGCGAACAACGGCGAATAAAACAAAAAGTTAGCAGACGATAGAAAAATACAAATCACCCAACAAAAAGCTCCTTCAACGAAAACGATCATTGCAACGCTTATGGAGAAAAAAAAAAAAGATGGAAAGCAACAGCATAAAAAAATGAGCTTAACTTTTTTTTTTTTGCAGTTGTTTGTTTTAGTTTAATTTGAATGCTGCAGCAACTTAATTACTCACGTTTGTTCGGTCTTCGGGAAACGGAAGAAGGATTTTCTAACACATCGCAAAAACTTGTTTTTGCTGTGGTAGGCAGCACATGACATGCCTGCCATCTCCAAGTATGCGCTGGAGTATGCCCGAAGGCGGCCGGTTGATCAACAAACGATGACCCATAGCAGACGTTCCGGCGTAGACAAATAAAAGTCGAATATAAATGTATAACGAGCTTGCACTTTTAATATATTTAATAAATACCAAAAAGCACGAATGGAGATTTCGGATTAGAAACTCAAACGAAGGGGAAAATATGAGGTTATCGCAGACGACAGTAGAAGAAAACAACAACAAAGTTGCAGACGGCCCTCAAAATGTCCGGGCACAGCGTAGCAGACGGACTGGCGGTTGTAAACGCAGAAGCGAAGAAAAGAGAGCAAAAGGTAGGTCCAAACAAGGCAAAACAAAATGCGCGATGGTTCGACCGTCAAGTAAACAAAACAAAAACACACAAAAAAATCAAAAATCAAAAACGGTCGCTTCGGGGTCGTGCTGGAGCGAGGCTCCTGAACAGCACGCCCGGTCCCGGTAGTATAATAATAGGGACTTCTAGCAAACCGTTACCGTGTTCCACGTGCCGCACTATCGGAGCCTTTGAAGCGTGCTGTTAAGCGCGGGCCCCGCAGTCACGGTATATCACTTCGGGCGCGCGCTTAAAAATCGTGCCTCAAAGGCTCCGATAGTGCGGTACGCGGAACACCATAACGGTTTGCTGAAAGTTCCTAATATAGTATATGCCTACGATGTGCGATTTCGATTTCAGCTGTATATGGTGAGTAGTCCTGTGTGTTCGTTCTTCTGTTTCGATACGTCCAGCCGTCCAGTAAGGAATCGAGAGCTGCGACCAAAATATTTCGAGGCATATTTATTACACATTCTTCATGAACAAACGAATTAAGTACAGCACTGTACTTGCACACGCGCAAAAATAAAACAGTGACAAAATCGCTTCGTTACAGTCGCCCTCAAGCTCCATTTAAAGATCGTCAGCACCTCGCCGTCATCTGTGCACGATCTCATCACTTCATTATTACATGCGGCGGCGCACACCTTCTAGCCAGTTCAGGAAGCCTCCAGCAATTGTTAGTTTCATTTTTACACATTCCAAGCTTCTCACGCAGGCAAGGTGGAAAGGTGGTGGAATCAAGCTTCGGAAATGTTGCACTCTAGAGGCTGCAGAACTGTTTGGTAACCACGAAGTGCCCGAAGCGTTCCTCCGTGAGAAAACGTTCAAGTGCTCGTTCCATGCCCCAGCATCTGTAATAACAATGTAGTCATCATATTTAGTATTTGAAACATGTTTAAATAGTGACATAAAACAAACATCTATAGAGGACAAAGTAATGCCGAAGAATGCCGTTGTCGCACCCGGGACCAGACATGAATGAAACATCAAATTAATATTGCCACACCCGTCGCTGAGCGAGCGCGTACGTGGCCGAATGGTTGCCGCGTTCGGCTGTCGCACGGAGGATATGGGTTCGAAGCCAGGGAGCGGAATGTTCTTTTATTTATTCTTTATAATTGGCGTTCTAGCGAATTTGAGAGCTTTCTAGGGGGAGGGGTGGAAAGAGTCTGATATGACGTTACGGCCGAAACGTTGCCCAGATCGATTTTGTTGGCCCAATATTTGCTATGGCACCAAATACTAAACTTTTGGCTGGTATAAATCACTTTGGGGAGGGGGGGGGGGGGGGGCGGGGCTGGGGCTGGCTGGCCTCCTCCTCAGTTTGTTTTTGTTTTCATCGTGTTCGTTCTCTCCGGTGTTGCGCGCGCGTGCGTGCGTGCGTGCGTGCGTGCGTGGTGGTGTGCAAAACTATCGATAGTACTATCGATTGTATCAATAGTCTCCAGAAATTTGACTATCGATAGTAAAAAAAACTATCGATAGTCGACTATCGGAAAAGTATCGTTAATCGACTATCGGGAACTATCGATAGTCGACAATCCTAAACCTGTAGATAGTACTGTCGACGGTTCACTATCGATAGTTTTTACGACACTGGTAGTTTTCGTCGCTCCCCTTCTCTTTTTTCTCGTTTTATTTTTTTCAAATGCGACACCAACTAGCTCCAAGCACTTACCATCCCAACTTTGGTTCAGCTTTCAGTGATGACAAAAACGGGAGTTTGGGCGAAGAGAGGAGGAAGGGAGGCGAGCGGTGGTGCAGCAACTGTGTTCGCTCTAGTGGTGCTACCGAAAAACCACCCTACCGAAAAACCCACAATAACTTTTTCCTCTCTGGATTATGGAACTGGAAATCTGTTTCTGGAATCCCGAAATCCAGATGGCAAACAAAGGAAGATATTCTAAAAACCTGAAATCCAGATAGAATCCAGACGGATTTCTAGTTCCATAATCCAGATAGCGAAAAGTTATACTGGGTTTTTAATTAGGGCAGAAATCTGAATATCGATAGTAAAAAAAAACTATCGATAGTACTATCGATAGCCGACTATCGAAAAACTATCGATTGTACTATCGACTATCGAAAAACTATCAATAGCACTACGATAGTCGACTATCGATAGTTTTGGAAAAGGTATCGATAGTATCGATAGTCAATTTATCGATATCGATAGTTTTGCATCACTAGTGTGTGTGTGTTGGGGGGGGGGGGAGGAGGCAAGGGCAGAGATTTTACGTGTCACAGCTCTATTTGTGCATCCGTCGGATGAAGGCGCGCAATGTCTGATAGCGACGAAGAAGCCGCGCTAAGAATTTTGAAGACACCACTCATTAGCTCGCTGCATGTCACCAACTCACCGAGATAAAATTCTACAATCACATTTCTGGAAGAAAAAAAAATCGGCTGTACATTGCGCGATACTGTTAGCGCGAACACGACATCGGCGCTTTTTCGCGCTTCAATTGAGACTTTACGCCACACTTGTAGTTTTTATGGAAACCATTCATTTTTAACAGAAAAACCGGAGATAACTTGTTTGCGCTAACAGTGCCGCGCTGTGTACTTTTCTTTCACTTGCGCCAAACTGCGCCAGAATGCTTACCCTAACTGCTACATCCTGCTACATTTCGCCAAAATGTGATGAATTTGCTCCAACATAGCACCAAAACGTTGTCCAACTATATTAATACTAAAGCATAGGGCAGGCTTGTCCGAATTCTCATAACTTTCGATCATCGATGTGATCTCTGTCTGAAACACTGACAATACTCGGACGGTAGTCGCATAATATGCATGTTCGTTGGCGTTCTGTTCTGGTGGGTTACGTAGTTGCGTTGAGTGCGTTCCTCACCGCGCACTGGTGCACTGCAGTGAAGCGAGAACCGCGGAGTGGGCATCGCGATTTTGCGTTTTGCCGGAATTTTAGAGGAATGACAGTGACAACCTAAATAAACTACCGGGCCTAAAAGGGGAGTGGAGAGAGGCTTTATCTCAACTGAAGTGCTGCGCTGTGATTAATTTTTCAACCATTTTTTTATACCCATTTGAATACCTGAACTTTCATTCTAAAAAGAAGGCTCTGTGTTCCTTTTGCGTCCTATCTATTCTTGTTACTATAAACGAAGACAGGTAATATGCTTCAGTGTGGCAGATAAACCCTCGATCGTTATTAAAGATTTACGCTCATTTAGTATTGCAATCAATATTTACTTTTCATGGGAGGTGCTATAACAGACGTTGGCATCTGCTCCAAAGCGTCAGTGGCTGCTCCGAACCAATATTTCGCCTGCTACAAAAGGTCTGATGATTCTTCCCTCACTGTATCTTGCTTCGCCACACCGCGGCCTCGTGCTAGGGGAAAACACTCATCCAGAGCAGAATGTATACACACGCGCGCACTCACGCATACTAAGGTTTTTTCACGTAAGGGTGACGAACATTTCTACAATTAATGTATTCCAGGTAAAAATATATTTTTCGGGACCGCATTGCTCGTGGTGGCGGACGTCAGAGAATGCGCGATACTTACTAATTAGTTCGCTAATTAATTGAAAATTAATTAGTGAAAGTAGACATATGGCTCCAATGGGACACTTGCTGAGCGTCATCGAAAACCACTAAATCAGTAATTTTAAGAAAGACTGAGCCCGTGAGAAGTGTTGTAGTGCACTAAAGTTACCACTCGTGGAGCAGGTATTAGGCTAGCGGTTGCGGTAAGGCGGCCGCGCGATTTTTCCGTCTCTTATTGGAGCCCACGAGTGGTAACTTAAGCGCACTACTACGCGTCTCACGCGCTCAGTCTTTCTGTAAATGACTGATTTAGTGGTTTTCGATGACACTCAGCAAGTTTCTAGTTGGAACCATATGTCTATTTTCACTAATTAAAAAGTTAATTAGTAATTCTTAATAGTTAGCGAACTAATTAGTACGTTTCGCGCATTTTCTGCAGTCCGCCACCACGAGTAATGCGGTCCCAAGAAATTATCGTTTTACGTCGAATACACCAATTTTAGGAATTTTCGTCACTCTTACGTGAAGCACCCATTATATGGGCGCTTTCATTTGGATTCAGGCAACGAGGTGCAGTCGTATTTTTTATTTTGCTTCATATTTTTATATTTTGTGAAGCATGTTCCAAGAAGAACAATCCTTTTTATTTTAATGTCCTGACATGTTTAGTTTCCGAGAAAACAAAAATCTCAAAGAAGCGGGAAAGAACTACAAGTTTTTGACGATTGTCGTGTGTGGCGTTTTGAATCACTCTCAATCTCAAAGTATTCAAAATATAGCGTCTGTATTTTTTAGTGTGATATATATGCAAGTAGGTAAAACGACATTATAATTACTATTTATTATTCGTCGCTCCAATCTTTATAAAAATCCCCAAACATGCCTCCGCGAAAAACTGTAACCTAAATTGCGGATTATTTTTTTTAAACCGACTGTTTAGTATCGCTTTTAATATAATGCCACGTGTAGAACCTTTCGTTGCCTTCCAAATCAAGCAAAGTTTGTGTTTTTATCATGTACGAGTACTGAGAAATAAATTATGAAACAGAGAGGGTTTTCACTTTTCATTCAGTTTCAACACGCTGTATAAAAAAAAAGCATTTTTTTTGTTGCTTTGCATTTTTTACACTTCTTTTTAGCCAGAATACATTCCGTTAGAGGTATTTCCTTGGTTTTGAGTTTTAAGCCTCTAAATATGCTAAAAAAGAGCAAACGCCGATGGTGGGATTTGACGATTTTCGTGTGGCGTTTTTGAACCACTCTCATTCTCAAAGTATTTAGTGTGATATATATATATATATATGCAAGTATTTAAGACGACATTATAACTATTCTTTATTATTCGTCGCTCCAATCTTTGTAAAAATCCCCAAACATGCCTCCGCGAACAACTGTGACCTGAATTGCGGATTTTGTTTTTGAGTCGACTATGTTTAATATTGCTTTTTAAATAATACAACGTGTAGAACCTTTCATTGCCTTCCAAATTAAGCAAAGTTTGTGTTTTTATCTTGTACGAGTACTGAGAAATAAATTATGAAACAGAGAGGGTTTTCACTTTTTTTGTTAATTTTCAGCACGCTGTATAAAAACAAAACATTTTTATTTATATTTCTTTCTCGCGTCGCGTTCTCTTCACCCCCTCTTTTACCCAGAATACATTCCGTTAGAAGTATATGCACTGGTTTTGAGTTTTAAGCCTCTAAATATGCTTTAAAAAAAAAAAGCAAATGCCGATGGTGGGTTTTGACGATTGTGGTGTGTGGCGTTTTTGAACCACTCTTAATCTCAAAGTATTCAAAAGATAGCTTCTATAGTTTTTTATTGTGATATATAAGCAAGTCGGTAAAATGACATTCCAGCTACTATTTATTATTCGCCGATCCAATCTTTGAAAAAAAAAAAAAAAAAGCCTCCGCGATCCAATGTGACCTAAACTGCGGATTTTTTTTAGTCGACTATGTTTACTGTTTTTAAAGTAATACCACATGTAAAACATTTTATTGCCTTCCACATTATGCAAAGTTTGTGTCTTAATCACGTACGAGTACTGAGAAATAAATTATGAAACAGAAGGTTTTCACTTTTTAGCTGAATTTCAGCACACTGTATAAAACAAAAAAGTTTTTTAAATATCTTTTTGCATTGCGTTTTTTTTTTTTTCACACCCTTCTTTTTAGCCAGCATACATTCCGTTAGAGGTATGTGCACTAGCTTTGAGTTTTCAGCCTCTAAATATGCTAAAAAACAGCAAATGCTGATGGTGGGTTTATGGGTTATAGCTGTATATTTTTTTCTTTATTATAATAATCTAAGGGACGTTTAATAAATAATCATATAAAAGGCATTGATGTCGTTAGCCGTATAATAACAAGTTTGTAAATTCCAAACGTCTAAACACTATGAAATCGCAACTGCCGAAAGCGGGTTTTCAGACAATTTTCGCCGGTGCCATGATTGGAGAGGCCTCAGGCCTAAACCGTATGCGCTACGTCATAATCTATACTACGTTAGAAATATCAAAGTATAATATTGTATAACATTAGAGTAAAATATACTTCCTATTGGAAACCTAGATTTTTTAAATGCGAAATTTTATAGTTTTAATGCGAAATTCATGTTGATAACAGAACATAATCATTTTTTAGCATATTTAGAGGCTTAAAACTCAAAACCAGTGCATATACCTCTAGCGCAGTGGTTCCCAGCCATGGATGTCGGGGACCTTGCGGACCGCTGGCAGTGGGGGACCCTTCAGCGGGGGGGGGCGGGGGCCGGCGGGTACGTAAGTAAGTTGTGGATCTGGGCATGAAACAGGTGCCTTGTATTGCTACGTAGCAGCCAGACAAACAAAGAACAAAGGTGCCACATCACTTCATTTTGGTCAGGATATGCGATATGATAATCCCACCGCGAGGGCACCCGAGACACGTAGTTCGGGAGGGTTGTCGCGAGAAGGGCCCCCAGGTGACCGAGAGCTGATCTCGTGCGAGATTGCTGTCGTAGTTACGGAAACGGGGTTGCAAATTAGTCATGGCCGGACTGGACTACACAAGAAAGCGTGCCAACTAGAAAAAAAAAGGAAATTATGTTGAGAGGTCTCGCGGACCCCAGGGGTGGCTTGCGGACCTACTAGTTGGTCCGCGGACCCCTATTTGAAGCTCACTGCTCTAGCGGAATGTATTCTAAGTAAAAGAAAAAATGTAAAAAAAAAACGCGATGCAAAAAAAAAATGTTCTTTTTTATTTTTTATACATCGTGCTGAAATTGAACGAAAAGTGAAAACCTTCTCTGTTTCATAATTTATTTATCAGTACTCGTACATGATAAAGGTACAAACTTCTGCTTAATTTGGAAGGCAATGAAAGGTTTTCACGTGGTATTATTTTAAAAGCGATACTAAACATAGTCGACTCAAAAACAAATATCCGCAGTTTAGGTCACAGTTGTTTGGGAGGCATGTTTGGCGATTTTTACAAAGATTGGATCGACGAATAATAAATAGTAGTTGGAATGTCGTTTTACCGACTTGCATATAAATAACAATAAAAAAATAAAAAAAGCTCTCTTTTGAATACTTTGAGATTGAGGGTGGTTCAAAAAGCCGCACACGACAATCGTCAAATCCCACCATCGGCATTTGCTATTTTTTAGCATATTTAGGGGCTTAAAAACTCAAAACCAGTGCATACAATCTAAAAAAGTCTGTGCGCCTACTTTCCCGCACAACACTCGGAGAGCCGGTCAGCGCAACTTACGGACCAAAAAACGCAGTCTGAGTTGTGACATTAAGCAATGCAAAACGTCACGCTTGCATTGCTTAATGTCACACCTCAGTTTGCGTTTTTTTGTTTAAACAGATGTTTCGGCATCGTCGTTCGCTGAGCTGCTCCGTAAGTTGCGCTGATTGGTTCTCCGAGTGTTGTGCGTGAAAGTAGACGCACAGACTTTTTTTAGAGTGTATACCTCTAACGGGATGTATTCTGGGTAAAAGAAAAATGTGAAGAGAACGCGACGCGAGAAAAAAAATTAGAAATGTTTTTGTTTTTATACAGCGTGCTGAGATTGAAACGAAAAGTGAAAACCTTCTTTGTTTCATAATTTATTTCTCAGTACTCGTACATGATAAAAACACAAACTTTGCTTAATTTGGAAGGCAATGAAAAGGTTCTACACGTGGTATTATTTTAAAAACGATACTAAACATAGTCGACAAAAAAAAAAATCGCAATTTAGGTCACATGTTGTTTGCGTGAGGCATGTCTTGAGGGACTTTTTACAAAGATTGAGTCACGAAAAAATAAATAGTAGCTATAATATCGTTTTACCTACTTGCATATACAGGGTGTTTCACGAAAGGTGGACAAATTCGATATTGCGAAAACTACGCGTCGCAACAAAAAAAGGCTTGTGTCGTTTTGGTCCTGGGCCAGGGGCCTCTTTAGGAAAATTATTAAAGTCCGGGATAATTAAGTTGTTAATTATTTTTGCGTAATTAACTTTTCAATATTGTGTTTAAGGGCATGGTTTCAGTTAGAAAATTGCTCAGCATCATCCAAAAAACGCTAATTCAACAAATTGGAAGAACGATAGAAGGCACGCGAAGCAATTTACGGCTTTCTGAAAAACCGCACAAATTCGACGGGTTTGCTATCGGAGCGCATCTCGGCCCCGGCGGCACCGCGCCCCGTGGAGAAATAGTGCAAGCAGCCTCTGCTGCATTGGGCGAGGACAGCGTAGCAGAGGCTCGTTGCCCTAAGGCCTGGTAAACTAGAAAGAGTTTTCTGTTAAAAACACTAAAAAGTTATGAATAAGACTACAGCTAGTATTTATGATAGACTGCAATATTATTATTATTACCTGAATCCGTACATGTTGGTGACATTCTGTTTCTTCTAACAGCAACCTCGAGGAGTGAAACGTTGCGTGTGTGTGCGTTTTCTTTTTCTCGACAGCTGGCACTGAGTTGTTTTTAAGTATATGGTTCCGAGCATGATGTGGAGGGTTTGTGTTTAAAACTGAAACCGATGCGACGTGTTGCCATTATTGAATATTGTGATATTTTCCCAGTGGGTGTACTCACGCCTTCCCACATTTACACGAGTATATACTTGGCTGCAGTGAGTAAAGCGCCTTTCATCTCCCACTCCTTTTTTGGTCCCAAATAAAATGACACAATGTTATAGTCTGTCCCTTATTAATTTTTATGTTTATAAAATATGCGTCTGCTTCAAATGGGTTTTACAAAGCAAAAAGGGAAAATAAATATTACAATTTCCTTCCAATTTGAGCGCATCTTCTGGACAGTGTCAGTGTCACGGACTCTCGAGAAGACGATTTCATAACTGCGATCACCTTTCCAGCGATGCGAAGTGTCTCTGGAAGTTATAAAGCGCAGTTGACAGACACGGACGTGAAGTAGACAGCGCTGTCCTGTCTACTTGTGTCCGTGTCTGTCCCTTGCGCTTTATAATTTCAGTATGTTGAAGAACGATCGTTTATTTTAGAAATGCGATGCAATAGAACACAATAAAATGACTTTCACCGTATTCTGACTCCAATAGTTCTTTGTACAAAGGTAAGTGGATGGCTTAAAACAAGCCGTCCAAATGTTTTTTTTTTAATTTTTTTATTGATGTTTGACTTTATGATGTAAAATGAATGCGCGGATTGAGGGTCGGATGCGGTTCCGAATTTTGCGGATGCGGTTCGGATGAGGATACAAAGTCTGCGGATGCGGACCGGATAATCAAAGTGTTATCCGCGCAGGGCTCTATCGTTTTGTGTTATCCTAACGCTGTACGTATAAAATGTAATTGAAGTTAATATTCAAAGGATAGTTTTTATGTGAATTAATAATTGCAGGTTTCTTGCTACCTTTAGGACTTCAATGGAACGTCAGTTTGGGTGCTCAGTAGTATTCTGTTCTAACACTATTTCCGTGGAACATCATTTGGTTTCCCATTGGCTCCATACCTTAAAACCATTCACAGCAGTTGACATACCTGTCCTTCATCACTCAGCATATTCTTGTCGTGCCTCGTGCTTGTACACCCGACTTACAGCTAGTTAGTTCTGTGTCTGACGCGTTTGAGGGAATCAAACTTTCCGTGCAATCGATGCTTACAAAGATTGCATTGCACAGAAGGTGTGAAGGCAAAGGAGACTGACTTTTGATGGACAGGCCAACACAAGAATTTTAACATGTAATATTTGCAGAAATATTATTTAAAATTAAGTGTGTGCTGCTCTAACAGTTCCTTTCGCTGCTCCAAAATGGACATTTAGTTGCTCCTAAAGGTGTTCCCAAATTAGTGAGACCAATCACATCACCACCGAGTGATCACATCTCTGCTCGAAGGAAGAGCACAAATTTTCATAACTTCATAAATTGGCGGAGATGGCCCGCCAGGTAAGGGCAATTGGTTCGTTTGTTTTCACCCATTTTCGCTAACGATTGATATTAAATTTAAGAGCTCTCGCTGAGAAAGAACCTCAGATTTTTCACAAATCTTGGGGGTCCGCGAGGACATTACACAAACGGTAGCAATGAATAAAGCGCGGTCCAAACCAACGCTTCTTTTTGCGGCTGTAGGCCGTGAGCGAAAGGATGTGACGCATTTCGTGTCGTTTTTGCTGTTTTCCGGGCGCGCTTTCTGAGTCCGAACCGTTAGCGGTCTGGTTTGGACGATGCCAGCTTCGGGCGAACGCGCACGCGCGCACGCAGGCACTGAGCGCACTCTGGCGGTGAAAGCGCAACTGCGACTGGCAGACTCGCCGGCCAGACGGCGAGAGAAGAGCGCGGAGCCGGAGCTAGCTTGCCCTCCACCGATTGGCCGGGAGAGAGGAGCGTCCGACTACGTCACAACGCGTCTTCGTGCGCTTTCAGGAATAAGTTAAGATCGACCAACTTTTTTGTGCGCGCCCGGAAGAAGCAGAGCAAGAACCGGCGCGACGTCACGAAATACGTCACATCCGCAAGCCGCCCGACCTACACGCGCAAAAAGAAGCTTTTGGTTTGGACCGCGCTGCAATGTAGTAGTTGGTTTGTTGGTTCAGGAGAGTGGCGCACCTCAGCTCTTCTGGGATATACACCAGCTCTCATAGCAGGTGTAGAACTCGTTTGACGCTTCAGCAAGGAAACTGCGTGCTTACGCAGTCTTCGCGCTCCTCCAATGAGGATTTGTGGCTAAAGCCAACTCGAGCACTGTTGGCAAATGGCGGCTCCCCATGACCGCGGCTGCTGCCGCCTTGGCGGCGTCGTGAGCGCGACGTCGGTGGCATCTTCGCGACTGCGATGTTCATTACAGGGTTCATGGGTCATGCTTAGTCATGGGCGTACCAACCGGGAGGGCAAGGGGCTTGCCCCCCGCCCCCCAGCTCTCAGGGTGGGGTGGAAGGGGGGGGGGGCAAGGCATGTTTTGCCCCCCCCCCCCGAGGCAGAAACAGCTGCCACTGGGCAGGGCAAACACTGGCCGGCGGCACCCAAAGGATACCAAGGGCGGCCCGGGAAGGGGTTTGGTTTGAGGGGGGGTCTGGTTTCACCCCCCCCCCTCAAAAACAAGTTCGTACGCCACTGTGCTTAGTGACTTGGAACTAAATGTTTCAGGTGTGACTGGAAGTTGATCCTGTGTTCAAAAGGTTGTTTTGATTGTGTTCACGGGCAACGTCAATCAACTAACTTCTGTGACAGGTGCTTTCTAAACATGTTTCGATGTCCGAACAGCTCATCTTTCAGTAGTTCTTTGCC
The DNA here is from genome assembly GCA_037355805.1 of Ixodes ricinus. Classification (NCBI taxonomy): domain Eukaryota; kingdom Metazoa; phylum Arthropoda; class Arachnida; order Ixodida; family Ixodidae; genus Ixodes; species Ixodes ricinus. The sequence goes on along the minus strand of JAZHYW010059230.1, from coordinate 40,342 downwards.
CTCGGGTGTGCATTGTTCTTGTAGGTAGTAGTCTAAAAAACCTAAAAGAGTAAACAAATATTTAATTCTCATGCGAGCAATTTAATTCTGTAAAATACATTTCTGCCGTCACTTCCGACGTCACCTGACTAATTTTACCGGCAATAGGTTTATCGCGAGACAATTTCTAAGCAAGTGCAGTGTAAACTTTTCAAAAGTCAGTTTGTGCCAGGGGCACTCACGCAATTAACCCTAATGTACAAGGCTTGTAGAAACTTAATATATAAAGAAATAGAGAACTGGTATTTTCCAGCTGCTTCTTTTAGCCCCACGGGAATAAAAAGACTGGGTTTGTGTAAGCATTGTCTGTCGAAGACCTCACAGGCATTTTGTATAAACACATTAAATTTCAGAAAGCTTACACAATGAGTCATGGTGTCCTATTAACTTATTTAATTTCAAAATAATAGTGTGCTCGCTTACCTATACTGTAAAACCCTTTATTCTCAAATTTTTCACAGATCGGGCAAAGAGGACATTTTGCAAATTCGAGGCGCCTAAGGACGTCGTTAATTCGGAGCTCACGAAGGTTATGGGTTTTACGGTATTATATCTAATACAATCCAAACTGGGAAAGCCACAACAGGGTTGGAGAGCATTCAATGATTGTCTTCACCGTGAGGCTTCACTCTTTGTAACTGATGCATCTCCCCAGTGTTCTTTTCTTTGCCTGGACAATCTTCTTAGGTATATCATATGATTTACCCAGCATACTTAGGCCAAATCAGATTCAATTAAAGCTGCTAGCAATTAGAATTACTTCGAGCAGCAATCATTGCAAGCCAAATATACCCCAGACACTTTGAAGGAAAGTGAACATGGCGAACCAACAAGAGCTTTTAGTTTTGCTGCATCCACTTGTGGCCTTGCTTCAGCCTTTGTGGGGTTTGAAGGTCTGCCGGTTACACTTCGGCCAAGGAGGCCGTCTGCGCTGAAGATCATAACCGAACCTTCCTTGATGAACGTTGATTCCTTCTTCTGTTTGAGAACTTTCTTGCATGAAGTCTCGTTGACCCATATGCCATTACCGATGCACACTTAGAAGTAAGAATAAACTTCCAGTTCATCTTTGAAGCCGTACTATGCGCACGAAGTCTACCAGCGTAATACACCTGTATTGGATTGAAAACAGAGGAGCTATTTGTCAACGCCATGCCTCAAAACGAATTTCGTTGAAGAAAAAAACATCAATATTTACGTGTCAAAACATATTGTGAGTTCGGCGTAAAACCAAACCGCTGTAAGTAGCAGTTATCCTTCTTACCTTAAAACTGTTGGAGTTAACAATTTGAATGATTCGGCGTAATCTCTCCTCCTCCTCTTCTTCTCCCCCCCCCTTTTTTCTCAAAATAAACTCCTCCTGTGCCATGCCTTGACATATGTAATTCATTGTAAGCTTATCAGCACAGAAAAAAAAATATATATATAAAACAAACTTCACCTAGTTTCTGGACATAGAAAAACAAACATACGGCATCCTTATCAATGAAGTTCCTTGTACTGAAGAGGAATAACCAAAGAAAATCTCAAATATAAAATAAGTCTTCTGTATCGCTCCGGCAAGCGCGAAAATGAAATTACAATTCTATGTTTCATACAAGCGTCCTCGCGGGAAGTCACTCATCTCGTCGGTGGAAGTTTTCGGTACTGGCACCCCCTTGCTTTCATACTGGGTTTCCGCGTCACTCACAGTTACTCCCACATGTTGTGCTTAAAGGTGAAATTTTTGAACTAGAGCAGAAGGTCACTATACTGGGCATGTAAACAAAATGTAATGTTTTGTTGTTGTTTTTTCTCTCTCACGTATGCAGATTGTAGAACTCGCCAAACAGTTTTAGGGTCCGGGCCTTGAAAAAGCCCGATTGCTTTTCGTCACACCGGAACACATCGTATAATTTCTTGTTAAAATCCTGCAGGCTTGACCGGGCGGAAGTTCTCCACATCAGAAATTGGGATGATATGTCGCTCATGGTCGGTAGTCCTCAAACCTGACGTACGCTTGCATCATCTTTCGTCGATAAAATTCCGGCCGCTCGACTGCGCTCAACGTTGACTGCGCTCTTCTGCACTCTGCCACGTGCTTCAAGCGGTTACATTTCCCGCGAACGTTGCTTCGGTTGGTTGCTTCTAGGGTGTCGCGAAATTTTGTCGAACCGGATTTTTAGGTAGAGCTTTCGGGGTTCGACCCTTCGACTTTTAAACCAGAATCGACCGGTGCGACTTTGTGGACAGTGTGGCCAGACCTTGATGCAGGCATGTCTAGGTTTGGAGAACTTTTTTTATTCAAAGGTTTTTTTTTAATATTTTATGAACAGTTACAATTAAACGGAACTAATTCTAATCACTGAAGAAGTTTATAACTTAATTTTTTGTACTGTATTAACTGAAATGCCCAATCAGTGCTGCCCTTACTTCATCCCTTAGCCATCACCATCCAATCCGAAACCAACGGGCCCGCCTGTCGCACATGCGCATAGCAGTCGAACCTGAGTCGAACCCAAGGAGGGGGCACATTGCAAGTCATTGGTGCAGCCTAGTCATAAAAAGTTTTAACGATATTGTGCCCAGCGTGGCCGCAGATCTTTCTGGTGATTGGTGCGCGTGACATGTCACGTGCGAGATGGATGGTTGATTGTAGGAGGATTGCTTGGAGGCTTGCGCGCGCTCCGTCCGGTAGGTTTTATCAGATCGAAGGCTAGCTATGGTCACGTGATGTGGTCACGTTGGCCTGATAAGTGAGGAGGGTAAGGAGGAAAATGAGAAAGAGGCGAGGCGTCAAGGGAGCATGGCTTGTGGAGGCTACGCGGCTCCTGGTCGAACCTTTGTCGAACTTTTCACAAGAAGGTCGAAAAAGTCGAACCTGGTCGAACTCGACCCTTGACCGGTTCGCGACACTCGTAGTTGCTTCTATGGTGCCTGGAGATTTGTATTAAGCTATTTTCTTGTTTGCTGAAGTAAACAAATGCTGAAAATATTTACTTATTGATCTTACTTTAGCAAAACATTTGCATAAATTGCAATTCGAAAACATATGGTTTAAACGTCACGCGGGTGACCCCACTGTTTAATCCAGTGACTCCAGTTCACTCTGTATTGTCACGTGGCATAACCCGCAAGGGTAACTCGGCTGCACTTAAGAAAATGAAAAGAATAAATGTTTCTAACAATTATAGTATCAATTAATTTTTAAATTAAATGCTAAAATATAATAAACTTATAACGAAGGAACTTTTTCATATCCTCCGATCGCATTTTAAGAGATTGCATTTGCTGCGGAATGACATTGGCGCGAATTCTAAAATTTGGATTTTATACGTTTACGTAGTTCCGGTGCAGTGAAGTAAAATCAACTTGTTGGTGGTGCGCGTGGTGCGACCACGAACCCATACGACAGAAATACTTGGAGCCAGGCAATATACCCAGCTTTGCCAAGGATAACAGGTCTGAGACAATGTTGTGTCCTGAAAAATGCTGCAACAGGTCAGGGACCCGAACCGACGTCGTCGACAGCAGTTTCTGGAGTTTTGGATGCTTAGAACCTTAGAACACGGTGATACAGAAAATCTACGTGAACCAAGTAGTAGTACCAACGAAATCAGAAGCGATCACAGTGATGAAATGATGGAAGGCGACGGGAGATTTTAAGACAATTTCTTTCCAAGTTTTCAAAGCGGCCGCTGCCAAAGTGAATCTAGCGACGTCGGACGCCCGTATATTTTCCCTAACGTACGCTATTTCGGCTGGCCTTAAACAGCAACAAAAAAAAAACTGAAAAAATATTTTTAGCATTCTGGGTGGGACACGCGCATCAAAAAATTAATTTTACGCGAAAAAAAAATATTTTAGAGCAATATTGACGGCGCGAGATTTATTTCAGTTGCGCCTGAATTATGCGCGCAAAATCCATGACGTCACGGAATGGTCATACACTCTTTCCACCTGAACGAGATGGTCGTACAGGCTCTCCACCTGAACGTGATGGCCCGATGGCCACTGCTTCTCTCCTTCACGCGCCTGAAATGCCGAGAGAAACAACAAGTGGAAAGGAGGTGGCTACCCACTAGATTAAGTCTCGCGCCATCAATATCGCCTAAAAAAAAAGTTTGCGCACATCTTTTTTTTTTTTTTTTACACGCGTGTTCCAATTTTTTTTTTTTTAGCAGTTATAAATGCTTTTGAATTTAGAAAACTTCCTTTCTGGAGTTGGCATTCTTCCCGGCAACAAGTACAAATTCCGGCAGATTTGGGCACATAAAAAAAGCGTGGTCCGCCACCTTTTCTTTTCTTTTTGTACTGTGTGTTATACGTACATTGGGAAGTCAGAAGGCAAACCTAAAGGCCCAAACTGCCAACAGCACAAGCGTGAAATGCCTTTCCAAAGGAACTTCCTCATCGTTAGCCAGGCAGCGCTTCCTCAAAAGTGGGAAGCGCTGCCTGACACCTACTCTGTGTGAAACAACGTGCAATCATTATTTCGGGAAGGTGATCCTATTTGTGTGTGTGTGTGTGTGTGTGTGTGTGTGTGTGTGTGTGTGTGTGTGTGTGTGTGTGTGTGTGTGTGTGTGTGTGTGTGTGTGTGTGTGTGTGTGTGTGTGTGTGTGAGATTGGTGTGTTGTGTGAGATGTGCATTTTACGTGCTCTTTTTAAAATGACGTCTATACTTGTCTTTATTGATTTCTTTGAGGTTATTCGGCACTACAGGCTTTTCTATGTCAATGGAGGGGGGGGGGGTGAAGGCTGAATCCCCATAAGCCTCCCCCTGGCTACGCCACTGCTGTTGATTGCAATAAGTAAATGAAATTTGAGACAACATTATAAGGCAGGTGAATACAGAGAAAATGGTGCTCACATGTCGCCTGTTAAAATGAAAAAAATGTAACTTATAGAAGTTTTTTTTTTGTTCTTGCATTTTGCTCCCCTCGTGCACCATTTAGCGCAACAGCTTTGGGCATGGCCACGTCTAATACGCACCTCAACATAGTTACTGAACGCAGCGAGTATGACAGGCGCGCGGAATCCCAAAAAAGACAAAGACCGCACTTCACGATCGTTGCGTAAAGAGAGGGAGCAACGGCGCCGAGGCCCGGGCCGCCGGCGTTTCGGGCGAAGTAGCTTCGCAATCGACACACGGTCGGTTTGGTTTCAATTAGAAGCCAAAAGAAAAAAAAAAAAAAGGAAAATATGGGGAGATAAAATGAATTGCATATTATCTTCATGGCACGTGGGAGACGTCTCATAGAAAGATTTAGTGTTTAAATATGTATAAATTTTGTATTATTAAATTAATGAGAGCAACCCCACCACCTTCCGTCCGAGAGTCAGAAGGGCCGTTTGCAGTTCACGCTGGTTCAACCGGTTCAGCGTAGTAGATAGAGATGGGGAGCCCAGTAGTTCCAGGAGATGAGACAGAAAGGCGAACCGAACTGTGGCACTATGGCAAATATCTGCCACATCTCTGCCAGATCGCCAGGGGCGCTGCCGGCCGGGGGCGGGGCCGGGAGAGAGAGAGAGAGAGAGAGAGAGAGAGAGAGAGAGAGAGAGAGAGAGAGAGAGAGAGAGAGAGAGAGAGAGAGGGAGGGAGAGAGAGAGGAGGAGGAGGGAGGAGGGAGGAGGGGCTTATAAAGCTTCGCCCCCCCCCCCCCCAAAAAAAAAATCAAGCTGATTCTATAATATGGACCATGCTGACCTCCCCTTCCTGCACCCCAAGTCGTGCACATCCCAGCCGCTTCAGCCACCCCCTCCCCCAGCCCCACCCCCTATTAAAACCAGTTGTAAGTAGCGCTCTTTCCTGTCCTGCTGTCTTCCTTCCTTGTCTTTGCGCTAATTTTAATAATAATGTTTAACCAACTAGCCCACCAGATGATACTAATTCAATTTCTTTCTTCTACAATGGGCCCTTTTCCACCTACGTCTCACCTGACCCATGTTACTACTATGCTACAAACTTCTTTTCAATCAAAACATTACTACTCTACTTCTTCCTCATCGTTCTCTATTAAAACCAGTTGTAAGTAGCGCTCTTTCCTGTCCTGCTGTCTTCCTTCCTTGTCTTTGCGCTAATTTTAATAATAATGTTTAACCAACTAGCCCACCAGATGATACTAATTCAATTTCTTTCTTCTACAATGGCCCTTTTCCACCTACGTCTCACCTGGACTCAGTTTCTTTTTATAAACAGTTGTAAGTAGCTCTTATTCCTTCCTGCTGTCTTCCTTCCTTTCTTTACCTTTAAATTTCTCTTCTTTCTTTTCTTTCTTTTTCAATCAAAACATTACTACTCTACTTCTTCCTCATCGTTCTCTATTAAAACCAGTTGTAAGTAGCGCTCTTTCCTGTCCTGCTGTCTTCCTTCCTTGTCTTTGCGCTAATTTTAATAATAATGTTTAACCAACTAGCCCACCAGATGATACTAATTCAATTTCTTTCTTCTACAATGGGCCCTTTTCCACCTACGTCTCACCTGGACTCAGTTTCTTTTATATAAACGTGATAGCTATGTCTTTCATGCTCTTCACTTTAAATTTCTTTTTTCTTTTCTTTTTCTTTTTCAATCAAAACATTACTTCTACTTCTTCCTCATCGTTCTCTATTAAAACCAGTTGTAAGTCCCTTCTCGCACCCCAAGACAGGGACATCTAGCCACATCAGCCGCCCGCTCCCCCAGCCCCCGCCCCCCGGGGGGCGGGGGGCGAAGGCAGGAATGCGAAGGAAGGCAGGCAGGCCCAGGCAGGGCCCGGGATTAGTTGGGCTTGACGAAGCCAAAATTAACCCGCTGCTTCTCTCACGCTGCTTATGTCGTTTTTTTTTCGTTGGCGTTGCTGCGGGTCAGAATTAATTGAGCGATATTCTGTAATCACTCATATATATACTTGTTACTTCTTTGTGGTTGTGCGTGCTACGTGCTTCTCGTGTTGCTTCGTTTCCCCAAGACAACTTTGAGAACATCGTTTGCAGCGGCTTGTGACGATCCGACGTTGCCCACAACCAACCGAAGATGGAAGTTGACGCCTACCGAGACGTTGCCTTTATCAACAATGTGCATCGTTGAACAGAATTTTAGAGTGTGCTAAGGTGAAGTTCGCCTCGGTTGAAGACGCCGAAGCCGAAGCGAACGCCAAAGCCTGAACGAAAGAAAACAAAGAGAAAAAAGGAAAATAAAGAAGCGTAAAATTCACGCACGCACTGTTCTATAATTCACTCAAGTGGATCGAAACAGAAAAGTCTCTGGTGCATTTTTCAAACAAACGTAATGGGAGACTGTTATGCGTAAACAGGCGTAATGAGTGTTTTGCTAAGCACTAAAGTCTGGCAACGCACATCACGTTCACTGGTGGGGACTCAGTAAAGCCTGGCAACGTCGAAATACAGTATTCGCTTAACCACGTATCAAGAACGTAGGTCACATATTAGGAAAACCATAATTAAATCCGAATCTTAGATCTAGATAAAGGGGCCGAAAGAACCTGATCGGTACAAATGCGTAAACAGGCGTAATGTCAGTTTTGCTAAGCACGAAAGTCTGGCAACGTACACCATATTCACTGGTGGGGACTCAGTAAAGCCTGGCAACATCAAAATACAGTATTCGCTTAACCACGTATCAATAACGTAGGTCACATTTCAGGAAAACCATAATTAAATCCGAGTCTGATATCTAGGTAAAGGGGCCGGAAGAACCTGATCGGTACAAATGATAGCACAGAAGTCTAGCAACATAGCACATTCAAAAGAGAACAAACTTACAAAAATCTGGCCACTGGTAAGCGGCACCGCTTAGAAGTCTGGTAGCGTTAAGATTTCTTTTCTGTTATTTTAAGTTATAAAATTTAGATATAATTTCCGGAAAAAACGCATTTAAATCCAAATCTCATCTCAAGAGAAAGGGCCACAATAACGTGATTCGTACAAATGTTATCACAGAAGTCTAGCAACACGACAGATTCGAAAGGGAACAGACCTACGAAATTCTGGCAACGCTGGTAAGAAACACCGCCTAGCAGTTTAGACCTTCGTCTTCAGACCACGGAAACGTCATCACTAGGTGGTCCACGCAGCGCCGTCTAGCAGGCGTCGGCGTCGCCGCTAGCGCGTTTTCTAGCTTCCACATGACATGCGCAACGCTAGCACGCGGCGACGCAAAAACGCGCGCATCTGCCGTTTTGCGTTTGTACTCTCGTCAAGCTTTCGCATGCCTGCCGCTTGGGGCGGGTCGGGGATCCACTGTGGATGACGTATTTCGCACGCCTCGTCTTTTAGGGTGTGTTCCCACACTGCTCAGTTCGGAACGGACATGGGGGACAACAAATCCTAGAAGAGTACGAAAGAAATACTGGACGGAGGAAAAAGAAATCCACTTCTTAGGACAAATGTCGTGAGTGCACTGTTGGCATTTTCGGTAGCTCGGTCAGAAATTGGGAAAGGGGGGCAGGGCAGAGTTAATGCGAAGTACAAATGTTTGCTTCTGCGAGGAAATAATGAACTCAAAGGGGAATGCTGAGATTTCAATATCCACAGATAAGAATGGGGCCACAGTTTATCACGTACAGTTTGCCCAGTGTAGAATAGCTGTGGAAATCGAGAGTTACGAGGTGAAAAATATTGGGCGCATTCAGTAGCGGCTCCGGGCCCGTGCTCCGGGCTGCTCCGGGAGTCACGGAGCTCGCTCGCGCTCCTTCCACTGGACGGCAAAAAGCGCCTGACTCAACACTTCTTAGTCGGGCTTCCTGTCTTTTCAGCACTTCTTCTAGCTTTCACCTCCTAGCCTGATCTCCCTGACTCCTGAGACGGCCCCGCGAACGAGAAACGAAAGGAGCGCGGTGTTACGTATTTCCGGATCGCTGACGAAGTGCCGGTGTCGAAAGCGATAAGAACAAACAAAATGGCTGGAGAAGCTGCGTCGGCTGCGATGTTGGTCTGCGGTTTGCTCGTTTGTGTTCATGAAAATTGCACAAGGTAAGATGAATAACGGGTTCGAATTTCGTTTCCAGCCCAGGCTCTTTTCTGAAAATGTCTTGGAGCGTATTTCGTTTGTTTTGGATATGCTAATAATCCACGTAAACGTTCATTCGATGCCGTATTTTGATCGTCTTTGGACGGAAACTTGGTGATTATCGACGACAGTCCTCTTCGTTGAGGTTGCGAAATTTCGTCTCACTTACGATTTTGAATGTACAACAGAGGCAAGCCGGATATCCTTCTGCATCCCCTGCACGTAACAAATGTAAGAGCGGACACTACGTAACACTGAGAAATTCGGCACGCTTTTTGTGCCTCCATATCGTGCGAGTACGTCTTCGTATGGTTGCCGTCTTGCCTTGCATCTGGCTCCCGCCCTGTTTTAATCGGGTTTCGTGAGTTCGTTGTTTAATTTGGATTTTCTGTGTGATTCGTGTATAACGAGCGGGTTAACTACGAAGCGATCGGGATGTTAAATAAAAGGTTCTGAATGCAAACTTTGCCTCCTTGATGTTTCTTGAGTGGTGCGAACGAACGAAGGTTCTGGCGTGGTAGTGCGAGATGCACGCATTTTCCGATCAACTGGAAAGTTTATGACACGGCATTCAGCTCCTTTGACCATACTAATCTCGTGAAATAAATAATGAAAAGCAGTTGTGCCGTATTCTGTAACGTTTGACACAACCAAGCAAACGTTAAATTTCGGCCTGATAGCTGATGTACAGTCGACTACATGACATTTCTTTTCGGAAAATGCGCGTCGAACCGCGACGCTGCCTGCAAGCAAGATGACTTTTTTTTTTTTTTGCACCGCCACCTTTCATCGCTCCCCAGTCCGGACTCCGAAGCTCCAAAGTTCCAAGTTTGAGACGTCAAAGTAATGACAAATATCTTGACGGGGACGTCAAAAGTTTGTTGAAGATAATTGCAAGTCTTCAGGAGGTGGCGTCACAGACGTGAAAACAATGTTCAAAGTTATTTTGAAAGAACGTCGAAATAATCACTGCCTAATTGGCAATGAGTGAAAGCGGCCTCTTACCTAGTATGGGGCAACTAACCACTTTTTGTTTCGGGTTTGTTGTTTTTATTCAAAGATGGCGGCCCATGTAACATTTAACTTTGGGGTTCTCGCGTTTGTTGGCATTGCGCCTTCGCTTTATTGTGAAGTGCCCGTCACTGGACGAGAATCACAGGGGATCAATTCCAATAAAAAAACTTCTTTCACGGAGGCTACTTTTTATTTCGACACTGCATGGCAGAATTAGCAGGAAGACTACACAAACAGCACGTGCATCGATGTGATATCCGCGAACAGCTTGGGTGTGAACCTCTAAATGTTGCGGGAAAAAAAAGGGTAACCCCATGATCAATCAATACAGTGTTGACAGGTGTGTGTGTGTGTGTGTGTGTGTGTGTGTGTGTGTGTGTGTGTGTGTGTGTGTGTGTGTGTGTGTGTGTGTGTGTGTGTGTGTGTGTGTGTGTGTGTGTGTGTGTGTGTGTGTGTGTGTGTGTAAAAGAGGAATACAATGCTGTACCTATTCATTTGTTTATTATCCTGCACTTTTGCTTTCTCACGACTTGAAGCTCGTGAGAACTCGGGGCGCACCAGAGTCACCATTCGTGATGCAGGCGCAAAGCTAGCAGTGGCGGAACGCGATGATAATCTAATCACCCGCGTTTTGCCACTACTAGCTTTGCACCTTCTGGACCAGTGGTAACTTTGGTGCGCCCCCGAGTTTCCCACGAGCTTCAGGTCGTTCTTAACTTGACTGATATAGTGGATCTTAATTATGCTCACCATGTTTCTGATTGAAACCAAACGATTATTTTACTAATTAAAAAGTTAATTAAGGAAGTTTAGTTAATTATCCGACTTATCGCAAAGAATAGCCACCCACATAATATCCCCCTGGCCGTAAAACTCACCTTCACAAACCGTATTAGTGCATCTTTCACGAATGCCTTGTAATAAATCTGTTCGAATTAAAATAAAAAACCCGGTGTATTTCTATTTATATATATATATATATATATATATATATATATATATATATATATATGGGCGGTTTCATTTGGATTCAGGCAATGAGTGGCAGTCGTGTTTTTTTTTATTTTGCTTCAAATTTTTATATTTTGTGGAGCCTGTTCCAAGAAGAACAATCCTTTTTATTTTAATGTCCTGACATGATTAGTTCCTGAGAAAAAAAAAATCTCAAAGAAGCGCGAAAGAACAAGGAGGTTTTGACGATTGCCGTGTGTGGCGTTTTCGAATCACTCTCAATCTCAAAGTATTCAAAGGAGAGCGTCTATATTTTTTTTAGTGTGATATATATGCAAGTAGGTAAGACGGCATTATAGCTGCTACTTATTATTCGTCGCACCAATTTTTGTAAAAATCCCCAAACATGCCTCCGCGAACAACTGTGACCTATATTGCGGATTTTATTTTGAGTCGACTATGTTTAGTATCGTTTTTAAAATAATACCACGCCTAGAACCTTTCACTGCCTTCCAAACTAAGCAATGTTTGTGTTTTTATCATGTACGAGTACTGAGAAGTAAATTATGAAACAGAAAAAGTTTTCACTTTTCGTTCAATTTCAGCACGCTGTAAAAAAAAACATTTTTAATTTTTTTTCTCGCGTCGCGTTTTCTTTACACCTTTTTTTAGCCAGAATACATTCCGTTAGAGGTATTTGCCTTGGTTTCGGTTTTAAGCGTCTAAATATGCTAAAAGAAAGAGCAAATGCCGATGGTGGGTTTTGACGATTTTCGTGTGTGGCGTTTTTGAACCACTCTCAATTTCAAAGTATTCAAAAGAGAGCTTCGATATTTTTTTATTGTGATATATATGCAAGTGGGTAAAACAACATTCCAACTACTATTTATTATTCGTCGATCCAATCTTTGTAAAAATCCCCAAACATGCCTCCGCGAACAACTGTGACCTAAACTGCGGATGTTTTTTTTTTTTAGTCGACTATGTTTAGTTTTGTTTTTAAAATAATACCACGTGTAGAACCTTTCATTGCCTTCCACATTATGTAAAGTTTGTGTCTTAATCACGTACGAGTACTGAGAAATAAATTATGAAACAGACAAGGTTTTCACTTTTAGTTCAATTTCAGCACGCTGTAAAAAAAAATTAAAAATAAACTTTTTTAATTATTTTTTTTTACATTTTCTTTTTTTAGCCAGCATACATTCTGTTAGAGGTATATGCAATAGTTTTGAGTTTGAAGCCTCTAAATATGCTAAAAAAAGAGCAAATGTTGATGGAGGGTTTATGGGTTATAGCTGTATATTTTATTCTTTATTATAATAATCTAAGGGACGTTGAATGAATACTCATATAAAAGACATGAATTTCGTCAGGCGTAAGAACAAGTTTGCAGTTCCAAACGTCTAAACACTATAAAATTGCAACTGCCGAAAGCGAGCTTTCAGACAATTTCCGCCGGTGCCATGATTGGAGGGGCCTCAAGCCTAAACCCTATGCGCTACTTAATCTATACTACGTTAGAAATATCAAAGTATAATATTTTAAAACATTAGAGTAAAATACACTTCCTATTGAAAACCTAGATTTTTAAATGTGAAATTTTATATTTTAAAGCGAAATTCATGATGATAACAGAACCGAATCATTTTTTAGCATATTTAGAGGCTTAAAAGTAAAAAACAGTGGATATACCTCTAATGGAATGTACTCTGGGTAAAAGAAGGGCGTAAAAAGAAATGCGAAACAAAAAAGAAGAAAAAGAAAAAAATTAAAAAAGGTTTTTTTTATACAGCTTGCTGAAATTGAACGAAAAGTGAAAACCTTCTTTGTTTCATAATTTATTTCTCAGTACTCGTACGTGATTCAGACACAAACTTTACATAATGTGGAAGGCAATGAAAGGTTCTACACGTGGTGTTATTTTAAAAACAAAACTAAACATAGTCGACTAAAAAAAACCGCAGTTTAGGTCACAGTTGTTCGCGGAGGCATGTTTGGGGATTTTTTACAAAGATTGGATCGACGAATAATAAATAGTAGTTGTGATGTCGTTTTACCGACTTGCATATATCACAATAAAAAAATATCGAAGCTCTCTTTTGAATACTTTGAGATTGAGAGTGGTTCAAAAACGCCACACACGAAAATCGTCAAAATTCACCATCGGCATTTGCTCTTTTTTTTAGCATATTTAGAGGCTTAAAACTCAAAACCAAGGCAAATACCTCTAACGGAATATATTCTGGCTAAAATAAGGGTGTGAAGCGAACGCGACGCGACAAAAACAAAAAAATTAAAAATGATTTTTTTTTTTTTTACAGCGTGCTGAAATTGAACGAAAAGTGAAAACCCTTTCTGTTTCATAATATATTTCTAGTACTCCTACATGATAAAAACACAAACATTGCTTAATTTGGAAGGCAGTGAAAGTTTCTACGCGTGGTATTATTTTAAAAGCGATACTAAACATAGTCGACTCAAAATAAAATCCGCAATTTAGGTCACAGTTGTTCGCGGAGGCATGTTTGGGGATTTTTACAAAAATTGGAGCGACGAATAATAAATAGCAGTTATGATGTTGTCCTACCTACTTGCATATATATCACACTAAAAAAATACAGACGCTCTTTTTTAAATACTTTGTTATTGAGAGTGATTCGAAAACGCCACACACGGCAATCGTCAAAACCTCGTTGTTCTTTCCCGCTTCTTTGAGGTTTTTTTGTTGTTTTTTTTTCTCAGGAACTAATCATGTCAGGACATTAAAATAAAAAGGACTGTTCTTTTTGGAACATGCTCCTCAAAGTATAAAAATTTGAAGCAAAATAAAAAACGACTGCCACTCGTTGCCTGAATATATACCGGGTGTTCATTTTTAATTCGAACAGATTTATTTTAAAAAATCCGTAAAAGATGCACTGATATGGTTTGTGCAGGTGAGTTATACGGCCAGGGGTGCATTATGTGGGTGGCTAATCGTTGCGATAAGTTGGCTAATAAATTAAAATTCGTTAATTAACCTTTTAATTAGTGGAAATAAACATATGATTCCAATTGGAAACTTAGAGAGCGTCATCGAAAACCACTAGATGAACTCTTTTAGAACGACTTGAAGCTCGTGGGAAACTCGGGGACGCGCCAAAGTTACCACTTGTGAAGCAGGCGCAAAGCCAGCAGTGGCGGAACGCGGATGATTAGATCATTATCGCGTTCCGCAACTGTAGCTTTGCGCCTGCTTCACGAGTGGTAACTTTGGCGCGCCCCCGAGTTTCCCACGAGCTTCAAGTCGTTCTAAAAAGAGTTGATTTAGTGGTTTTCGATGACGCTCTCTAAGTTTCCAATTGGAACCATATGTTTATTTCCACTTATTAAAAGGTTAATTAACGAATTTTAATTAATTAGCCGACTTATCGCAACGACTAGCCACCCACCTAATGTACCCCTGGCCGTATAACTCACCTGCACAAACCGTATCAGTGCATCTTTTACGGATTTTTTTAAAATAAATCCGTTCGAATTAAAAATGAACGCCCGGTATATATATATATATATATATATATATATATATACATGTATATATCATATATGTATATACGTGTAACCGAAGCCGACGAAACCGGAACCGAACCGGTATTTTTTCCGGAACTGAACCCGAACCCGAACCGTTATATTGTTATCGCGATGAACCCGAACCGGAAAAAAAATAACGGTTACCGGCTCACGTCAAAACGGTTCGGCCACGCGCTGTTGACAATGAATGTGCTATCAATGCCATTTGTTTTTTAAGTGCCGTCAACTGACACACACCTCGCTTACATATTTTTCTTCTCCACTCAGTCTTAGGAATATAAACGCTGCATCCATGAATCTTGACATAGGGACCAGTATTGCGCTGGTCGCGGCTTGCACGGAAAAAAGAAGAATTGGAAGGCTGTGCAAAAAAAAAAAAAAAATCGCGTCACGGGATTTCATTTTCCTACAATCTCCTAAATCCTAAATGCTGCTGTGTGCTCATTTCATAACACGTTTCTAGAACGCGCGAGTTCTTGAAGCTTGCTTCCATCGGAATGAGAAAAGAAAAGGCTGTGGAGTTTGATAATGTTTGAGGGAGAGAAAGAAATTTTATTTACAGTTGAAATGAGCATTCATGAATTATATCTGCTCTTCGCTGCCCCAACCACCGGTCAGAGTATATCGAGCTATGAAGTGTCAAGATTTACATGCCGTATTTTTTCGTACCGGAAACTCCATAAATGCGGGGAAAAAACAGGGATACAAACCCTAGTCGCTCGCGGAGAAGCGAAGCTGCGCGCACTTTCGAATTTGACAAAGGATCTGCCGAGCTTCTGTTGCTTCCGTCGCCTGCCCAGCGTAGTCATGGACTCGAGCGGGCGCGTGCGCTCAAACCAACGCTCAGCAAACGCTGGAGTTAGCGCCCGTGACAGACAGCCCTGTCATCAGACAGTCGTTGTTTGCCGCTTGCATTGGCTACAGGCTTTTATAAACGTTATGCACTACTAGTTTCGACGATGTATCCCGTTTCGTATGTGCTGCTTTCAGATGTTTTATTTGTAATTTATTTTGATGTTGCAATTTGTCATTTATAATTTCCGAACCGGTTCGCGAACCGGTTCAGCGCCCCGAACCGGTTCGCGAACCGGTTCGCGGATCGAATTAATCGAACCGGAACTGAACCGGAACAAAATTAACTTACCTGAACGTGGACCGTAACCGAACCCGTATTTTTTTCGGTTCGACACACTGATATATATATATATATATCGCACGCGGCTCTGATTGTACCATGCGCCACAGGTTACCGTTTCGCCTCATTTTTGCAACAATAGTATCAATGATAACCATAAAATGCCAATGCTACCTAAAGATCAAGTTATATGTGTCCAGGAACACGGCTTGAACTTTTCCGGCATATGGTCTCGGCACTCCCTGCCGTGGCCCAGATGACGAGCTGCCTCTTGACTTTTTCTTACTTTAACCCTCCGACTGCTGGTGGGCCTTGTCTTGGGTGCAGCCCTTGCAGCTTGCCTCCACTCATCGGTGGCTCTCAGTTGTATCTTTACTCACCATTACGCCCAAGCTTCCATCCTGAACAATTTCACTTCTCCGGGAAACATCATACTGGAACAAGGAGGTAACAGTGAATGTACAAAGTTGCATATACCTTATACTTATAAAATACAGAAGTAATAATTGTAGACCTTACTGTGCGATGTATTTAGCCGAGATAAATCACGTTCGGGGCTCGACCCATTTGAGCCGCGGGTGGCGAGACGCTGCCGTGCCCACAAGAAACCCCGACAAGAGAGGGCAGGTATAAATCTTAGAAACTGGTCGATACCAGAAACTGCCGTACCTCTGATGTAACCCCTTCAATTTCTTTAGAGGTACCTCGGGCTCTATAGTCAATTCAGAGGTACGCTGGATGTCGCCCGTCCACTTCTTTGCGTGCACTTAAATATAAAAACGGGGCCATTGATTTAAAAAAAAAAGAATATAATATATATATATATATATATATATATGGTGTTGTTTTTTTTCTGTTAAGCTTTGCAGATTTGTTTTAAAAAAAGTTCTGAAAGCAGCACTTATGCGGTTTGTTCAGGTGAGCTATACGGCCAGGGGGACATAGTATATGGGGCTAATCATAAGGATCAGTCGGCTAATTAAGTAAAATGTGTTGACTTTTTAATTAGTGAAAATAGTCCTATGGTCCAAAACCCCTAAATCAGTAATTTTTACAAAGGCTTTGAGCGCGTGAGAAGCACAGTAGTGCGCTAAAGTTACCACTCGTGAAGCAGGCACAAGGCTGGGGCTAGATAAAGGGACGCCCACACTAGCGAGAAAACGCGCGTGGCACGCTGATCGCGGCGAATGTCACGTGACAGCACAGGAGGCCTCGCGCACTCTTGAAGCATTCGAGCGAACGCCTGATTTAACGCGCTCAGCCGATTTTGCGGAACGCGTTTTCAACGCGATCGGCGCGCTGCGCGCGTTTTCTCGCTAGTGTGGGCGGCCCTTATGAGACGGAAAAATCGCGCGGGCGCCTTACCACAACCGCTAGCCTTGTACCTGCTCCACGAGTGGTAACTTTAGTGCACTACCACGCTCCTCACGCGCTGAAAGCCTTTTTGAAAATGACTAATTTAGTGGTTTTCGATAACGCTCAGCAAGTTTTGAATTGGAGCCATACGTCTATTTTCATTAATTCAAAATATAATTAACAAACTTAATTAGCTAACTTCTCATTATGATTAGCCTCCTATTCTGTCCCCCTGGCACTGTAACTCACCTGCACAAACCGCATAAGTGTAGCTTTCACAACTTTTTTTACTGTGTTGCGCGAGGACAGCGAAGCAGATGTTGGTTGCAGTGGCGTCACGAGAGTCAGCGGCACCCGAGGCTGTAGCCCGCCGCGACACCCCCCCCCCCCCCCCCGGCTCGCGCGTGACCCGCCGCGACTCTTTCCACCCCCCCCCCTCCCGCTCTCGCGTGGCCCGCCGAACCCCCCCCCCCCCGCTCTCGTGGCCCGCCACGACACCCCCCTGAGCGCTGCACCCAAACCATGCCCTTAAACTCAGTGTTTAAATATATATATATATATATATATATATATATATATATATATTTAGCAACTTAATTATCCCGAACTTTAATAATTTCCCTAAATAGGCCCCTGGCCTAAAACCAAAACAACACAAGCCTTCTTTTCTTTTTCTTTTTTTTTTGTGCGGTAGGTAGTTTTTGCAATATCGAATTCGTCCACCTTTTCTGAAACACCCTTACAGGGTATTCCACGCAACTTAAACCAAGGTTTAAAAATATTTTGGTGCATTTTAGGAAGACGAAACAAACTAATAAAGTTGTTCATGGTTTGGCGCAAATCAGGCTATTTTTTTGTATTTTTTCCCAATTAACTAAGTAATGAGTGGAGGCAAGCTCCAAGGGCTGGACACCCAAGACAAGGCCCACCAGCAGCCAGGGGGTTAAATTGAGAAAACCTAAGAGGTAGCTCATCATCTGGCTCACAGAAGGAGAACCAGAGACCGCATCGCAGGTTAAGTTAGAAGTTGTGTCTGCTCCCAGACACGCACAACCTCATCTTAGGCAGCGTGGACATTTTCTGGTCATCATTGCTGTTATCGCGGCCAATGAGCTGAAACGGTAGGATTCAAGGTGCCAGGCACGTAGCCAGGGGGGGGGGGGGGCATGGGGCCCGGGCCCTTGCCCCCCCCCCCCCCCCGGAAATCTTCCATTTTGCTGGGACTTCCTCTCCCCCTTCCCCTCATACATCATTTTGTCATGGGCGCCCCCCCCCCCCCCCCCGAAACAGAATCCTGGCTACGTGCCTGCATGGTGCACGGTAGTATCAGAGCCAGGGGTCACATTTTTCCGAAAACTCTGATGCCCGCGGCCAAGACAAGTCCTCTCCTGCGCTTGTGATGCTACCCTGCACCTACGTGTCATCTCCTAGCGGGGAAGTGGAGACAGTGTCCCTTTAATTGCTTAATCGAACCACAGAACATAGGCATGACACAGCATAAATCTACCGCAAATTTCTCCGAAACAATTTCTGCGTTGCCCTGACTTATGATTACGCAGTAATCAGTCCACAAATCTGCATTCGCCAAAGACACATTCGAAACCGTCAAAAGTGCTGATAGAAGTGCTCCACATATCAGCATTATAGGGTATCGGCTAATTGCAATACGTAGCTTGCAAGAGTCGGCATTGCTGGGTACTCACAGTTATTTCTACTTGTTTCTTCGAACTATAGCTTGTGCGGGGTGAAACTAACACGGCGAACCGAACGCTCGCAGCGCATAATATACTGGCAGGTTTGCGGACGCAGATCGACAATCGCATCGATGCATGCGCTGTTTGTATCGTATTTCGCACCATTTATTCCACGTCAACATTAAAAAAAAAAGTAAGGTGGGCAAATACTGATACACTTTATTTCTCAGTACAATATTTTACTATTCATGAGATTACAAAATAATTGTGACCCTGAGAACTCACCAGACATAAATTAAAGCGCATAGGTACTTAGGCATATTCATACAAGGCAGAAGACTAACGAAAAAGGTAGATCGGGTGAGATCACTGTGCACTATATACATGACAACGCAAAGGCATTTATAGTAATGCTGGTGATGACAATGTACAGCGATTAATATCGCGAGAGAACCCCGCCGTTTTGATGCAGTTCTCTCAGACATGTATGCGAATAGTGGATTTTGAGTTCGAAGTGGACAGTGGTTTTTTGCCGAACATTTTTTAATCGAATATCGAATAGTTTCCCCAAGTTTTTCAGTACTGCACCATGCCAAAACGAAAACCCATCTGACCTCGCGGTGGTTGCTCCCAAGCTTCCACTCGTCCATATTTACGCTAAGTTAATTTTAATCGAGCTATATTTATGGACTGTGACTTCAAAAAGTTCATTGCATACATGGGAATGGAAACTAAACGATGCGTTTGACATAAAAATAAAAGACATAAAAAATAAACTGAGGGTATTTATAAATCTTTTTGTATGCAAATATTCTTAATTAAATTAGAAGTTCACAAAATAAAAAAGAATACAATCATGAAGGATGAACGTAGGTTGTGAGGACATCTCTGGCCTAACATATAATCTTGCATAGTAACCACACTTAAGTTATTTTTGTTTTCTTTGCTTTAGTGTAAATTTTGACATTCATTTCTTTATATATATCTATATATATATATATATATATATATATATATATATATATATATATATACAGGGTGTTTTTTTCTAACTGCACCAAATTTTTAAATAAAGGGGGAAAAGTTTGATGAATGCCGTTTTCACTGCGTGTTTATATGACTCGGCGGACATTAGATGGGAATATAACCATCACTATTATCAGACTAAATAACTAAAATCCGTTAATTAACTTTTTAATTACTGTAATTAGGATATATGTTTATATTACGAACTTTGAGGCAGTCATATGCCAAGACTGTTCCATTTTGTAGAAATCGCGTAACCAGCTTGTGTACCGCGATATTCGTCCACGAATTTTGCACTTTTATCCGGCTAATGTAGCAAAGTTCGGCTATAGTGGCCACTTTCGTGGGTTTGCCGAATTGAGAGGATAAAAAGTCGGATTAAGTAAAAAGTTCGGGGGCAGATATCTTGGAACACAGGCACATCACGCGAATTCTACAAAATGGAACAGTCTTGGCATATGACTGTCTCAAAGTTTGTAATATAAACATATATCCTAATTACAGTAATTAAAAAATTAATTAACGGATTTCGGTTAATTAGTTCGATAATAGTGATGGTTCTATTCCCACCTAATGTCCGCCAAGCCATATAAACACGCAGTGAAAACCGCATTCATAAAACTTTTACCCCCTTTATTTAAAAATTTGGTGCAGTTAGAAAAAAGCACCCTGTAAATATATATACATTACGCGTGCGCGTGCATTATTTCGTTTTGAAAGTGGGCTCGTACTTTTTGAAGTGTTGACCGCGGTTGGTTTATCCCCGTTGAGCGCGCTTCTTACCGAGCAGTAGTGCACTGCGGAGAAGGAACACCCACGGAAGCGAGCTCCGCGAGTGTTGCTTCGGCGCAGTGTGCCGGTGCTCGGTAAAAATCATGCTCAAGGGGGCTAACCCGCCGCGTTTAACACTTCGAAAATTACGAATATGATGAGTTCATCTGGTTCATCTCGAAGCGAATATTCATTAGCGGAATATTTTGAAACGAACTATTCGAAAATTCGCACAACACCACAAGTTTTATCTAATTATTTCCGATATCTTCGTTTGCACTTTTGGTGCATGTGGCGCCGCCAATTTATTTACGAGCGTTTTTTTTTTCTTTTTTTTTCGTTGGTAGCCGCGGTCCGAACGTCACTGGAAAGATCTCGGCCATCCGCGGGCCAGGGTTTGGAGACCTCTGGTCTAAACCATACCTAGAGAGGGCACTATTACGAGTTCAGAAAAATAATCGAAGAACTTGCGCTCTGTATAAAAAGCCCCTGACACGCCAAAAAAAAAAAAACATTTTTTTTCATGCTAGGCGTTGAATTGGCATATCAGAACATTACAAACAAATTTGCGTAGTTTTTTTTTTTTTTTATAAAAATAGAAATACGAGGCCCAATTCAAAGTTCCCGCCGTGCACTGTGACGTAACAGTGTACCGCAAGGTGTCGGGGCGGTCAGAAGGAGGCATCGACCTACGTCACTAAACGTGGGTTCACCAGAAGTCACGTAAGTTTCACTCCTCGTGCTCTCCGCGACCGTGCCTAAGATTTCTTTCTTTTTTTTTTTTACTCTGTTTTTTGTACGAGCGATCGTAGAAAAGGAAGTTTCAGTTCCACTAGCTCTTTACCGCTGCACCGTTGGTTAGTTTGCGTGCTGTAAAATTTGAGGAAGAAGAGTCAGTGGATCGACGTGATGGAGGTCAATGATGAAAGCGTTGCGAGTGCAAGCCACTGTACGAGTGCATGCCGTCAGTCCGATGATACAGAGCTATTCTGGGCGCAAAACGAGCTATCAAGTTTTGAAAAAAAAAAGTGAAAGCCGTTTACAACTCCCTGTAACGTCGAATTAGAGCGCAGCTCTTGAGGAGGAGGGGAGGGTACGGGGGAGGGGGGGCAAGTGATCTCGGGGGAAGGGGCTCACATGGCCTCAGGGGGGGCGCACTTGACGTCACTGATGACGTCATCAATGACGATGCGGATGCCGATGACGTCATCACGTGACCTCGGGGGTCACATGACCTGGGGGACCACGTGACCTGGGGGCACGTGACCTCGGGCGGTTACGGCGACGCCGACGCCGCTCAAGCCCGAAACGGGCGCCTAAGAGCTGCGCTCTCAAAAAATTTAGAACGCTCGCAGAAATTAGGATTGCTAGCATACGACACGCCCGATCGCATTGCTGAAGGTTCAGACACCGAGGTTGTTGAATCATCGGATACTCTCCAGGCTAAAGATGCCTGCATGCCGTCTAAAGAATACGAACCGGTTTGTGTACCAAGTACAAGTAAACGTCGAGCACAAAGTACGTATTTTGTCTAGAACATGAGTAGAACTTGTTTACTAGGTGCACATGCGGCCGATGTATGTCTCTCGGAAATGCATGCAGTGTGATCTCTTCTTCAGTTGCTGAAATACCGGGACAGTCCCTCACACAGCACCTTCTAGGCATTGTAGTTGATCACGTCGATTCACTGACTCCGCTTCTTCTACCTTTACAGCAACATTAAGCGATGAAAGGCAAATAAAAGAAACCTTGTCTGCTTCGATCGCTCGTGGAGGTGCGGTGAATAACAAAAATATTTAAAAAAAATATTACACGCGCTTGCGGTAAGCACGAGGAGGGATACAACTCACGTGACTTCCGGCGATGCCTACCTTCTGACCGCCCCGACACCTTGCAGTACACTGTTACGTCACAGTGCACGGCGGGAACTTTGAATTGGGCCTCGTATTTCTATTTTTTATAAAAAAAACTACGCAACTCTATAGTGAAACAATTTTTTTGTAATGTCCTGATATGCCATTTCAATGCCTAGCATGAAAAGAAAAAAAATTTTTTGCCGTGTTAGAGGCTCTTTAAATTATCTTCTAGATAACATAACTTAAGTTGCTCACGTAAAAGAGTATACTTTTGGTTGTTCTCTGTATTATTGTGGACAGTATATCCCAGATCACGTGTTCAGCGACTTCTATATGATTTCTAATGTGTTTCTGTTCATGATGGCGGCAGCTCACTGCGCCTGCCGCGCCTGCTGCCTTCTATTTGGTTGTCTAACAACAATAAATGCAAAAAATCTTTTTCTTTTCTTTTTTCTTAAACTGCGTTATTAACTTACCACCGTGCAAGTGGATCCCAGCGTTCTAAAAATGTGCGTAACTTCGTTCAGATGGAGAAATCTGTTTTGCATCGATAGCCAAATACGCGAATTTCGACAGCGATTATTTTGTGCGCGCCCGTGCGAAAGTTTTTTCGGAGCGCTCGCACAACTTCACAATACGTTCGGGATAACCAACATTGAACCATGCAGTTGAGTTTGGCTTTGATGTTTTAATATGTATCGTGACCAACGTAGGACCAGCTCTTGGCAGGGGCACATATACCTGTCAGTGGCACGACTGTCGAAGTCATCAATTTTGAAGCGAGTGAAACTTCACTTGGATGAATACCAGTCACTGTTGCAACAAAGGGCCGAAATCCATTGTTTGAGCAGCTCGATGGCGCTCAGAAATCCAATAGCGTGTTCGTTTCCACGCACTGGCACCGTTCGAGTTCTCTCCCAGAATGCATCGCACTCGCGGAGTGTCGCACGGAGAACTGGCCCCAAACAAACTTGCCAAATGCACCGAGTGCAGAAGACTGATGCTGTCGTCATCTATGTTGTAGAAAGAGTACCGACTTCAAACCGAAACTAGAGCCTTTCTGTTCGACGTGATGGGCGGGAAAGCGAGGGTGCAGTCGCTGCCAACAAGGGTTTATCTATAAACGTTGGTCGCTGCAACCTGTAGTTTATATATGCGATGACTTCAAGCAACTCGGCTGTCGTGGAGATATTTACAGACGGCGTAAATTTCCGCAAACAGCTGACTAGAAAGCAACTGGTTGCGATCTTTCAATTCTTATAACCGTTTATACTGGAGAAAACTGATGATGCTATCCGCGCAGAAGCTTGATCCGTTTGAGCATGCTATTATGCGCGAACCACTGAAAGGGTACGGCTTAAAACTAGTCTGTTGGAATATCCAGCAAAACGTTTGGTGGGGCATTCGATTTCGATCGTCGTTACAGGCCGACCAGATTTTAGCTTGGTGAGGGCGTCGAGAACGAGAGCTTCCTCAAACAAAATACGACGGGGCAAGATACCTGGCGCAGGTAAATGTTAAACATGATGACGTTGCCCAAGCCTCGGGTAAAGTCACTATGTTTAGCTTTCTCGGATGCTTATTGGGCAGACACAGATTTCTGCTGGGGTAGCTTTGTCGACAAATGTTCAATTTTTCACCCGCACACGGATGGTGATAAAAGATATCGGGGGCCGTTGATGCGTTTGTTCTGAGCATTTCTGTACACACTGGTGTATTTCAGCGTCTGTACGGCAACAGAGCGGCTAAAAACTTGCAAATAAAGCACGGGTTGTCAATTGCTTCCTTCATGAAATAGCAGATGCTCACAATTCAAGCTAGCGTTTGATTCCGTTGCCCGCGGGACAGAATTTCTAGCAGAAAATCTACTTTTTTTTTCCTTTCGCGCGACACATCGTAGCAGACGACCCCTCGTAGTCTGCTCCCACTCCCTCGCCGGAGCGGGACATGACGGGATTGCATTTGGGCGCACGCTCGATTTTCTCGGTGCAGAAAGCACGCGGGGGTGTCTGCGCTAAAGCGAACTCGGAGGGTGCAACAACTCGTGGAGTGCCGGCCGAAACTTTTTTCCTTTCGGTGACACATAGTAGCAGACGACCGCTTGTCGTCTGCTCCCACTCCTCGCCGGAGAGGGGCATGACGGGATTGCATTTGGGCGCACGCTCGATTTTCTCGGTGCAGAAAGCACGCGTGGGGTGTCTGCGCTAAAACGAACTCGGAGGGTGCAACAACTCGTGGAGTGCCGGCCGAAACTTTTTTCCTTTCGGTGACACATAGTAGCAGACGACCGCTTGTCGTCTGCTCCCACCCTCGCCGGAGAGGGGCATGACGGGATTGCATTTGGGCGCACGCTCGATTTTCTCGGTGCAGAAAGCACGCGTGGGGTGTCTGCGCTAAAGCGAACTCGGAGGGTGCAACAACTCGTGGAGTGCCGGCCGAAACTTTTTTCCTTTCGGTGACACATAGTAGCAGATGACCGCTTGTCGTCTGCTCCCACCTCGCCGGGAGGGCATGACGGGATTGCATTTGGGCGCACGCTCGATTTTCTTGCAGAAAGCACGCGTGGGTGTCTGCCTAAAGCGAACTCGAGGTGCAACAACTCGTGGAGTGCCGGCCGAAACTTTTTTCCTTTCGGTGACACATAGTAGCAGACGACCGCTTGTCGTCTGCTCCCCTCGCCGGAGCGGGGCATGACGGGATTGCATTTGGGCGCACGCTCGATTTTCTCGGTGCAGAAAGTGCATGCACGCCGCACGCGTGGGGTGTCTGCGCTAAAGCGAACTCGGAGGGTGCAACAACTCGTGGAGTGCCGGCCGAAACTTTTTTCCTTTCGGTGACACATAGTAGCAGACGACCGCTTGTCGTCTGCTCCCACTCCTCGCCGGAGCGGGGCATGACGGGATTGCATTTGGGCGCACGCTCGATTTTCTCGGTGCAGAAAGCACGCGTGGGGTGTCTGCGCTAAAACGAACTCGGAGGGTGCAACAACTCGTGGAGTGCCGGCCGAAACTTTTTTCCTTTCGGTGACACATAGTAGCAGACGACCGCTTGTCGTCTGCTCCCACTCTTCGCCGGAGCGGGGCATGACGGGATTGCATTTGGGCGCACGCTCGATTTTCTCGGTGCAGAAAGCACGCGTGGGGTGTCTGCGCTAAAGCGAACTCGGAGGGTGCAACAACTCGTGGAGTGCCGGCCGAAACTTTTTTCCTTTCGGTGACACATAGTAGCAGACGACCGCTTGTCGTCTGCTCCCACTCTCGCCGGAGCGGGGCATGACGGGATTGCATTTGGGCGCACGCTCGATTTTCTCGGTGCAGAAAGCACGCGTGGGGTGTCTGCGCTAAAACGAACTCGGAGGGTGCAACAACTCGTGGAGTGCCGGCCGAAACTTTTTTCCTTTCGGTGACACATAGTAGCAGACGACCGCTTGTCGTCTGCTCCCACTCTTGCCGGAGCGGGGCATGACGGGATTGCATTTGGGCGCACGCTCGATTTTCTCGGTGCAGAAAGTGCATGCACGCCGCACGCGTGGGGTGTCGGCGCTAAAACGAACTCGGAGGGTGCAACAACTCGTGGAGTGCCGACCGAAACGAACTCGCTCCGCGCTGCGAGTGGGCACGCGTGGGCGCGAGTGCCGTAAACACGAACCCGCTATAAGTGAACCGCTCACGTAACTGCGAAGTTTAAGACTTAATCTAATCGGGGCATGCCTGAGAACGAAAATCTCAACGGAAGGTTTCTGCAGCCGTTCACACTCCAAAGTCCCATCTTGATCTCGCCAACGCCACACACTTTCGTGTGTGGCGTTGTCGTCCCATAGGGCCAATGGAGTCGACTTTTGTACAGTAGCGCCGAATTCTTCGTCCGTGGTGGGGGGCTGTCATTACTTGAAAGAGTCAACATATTATTTTATATTCCCTAGATTATAAAATGATATCAACAAGTAATCATGCTATTAATAAAATACCTGGCCGACCTTTCTAAACGCCTTTTTTATATCAAGTTTGGAACGTAGTAGCCTACTTTGAAGCCGTTTCCATGCCAAGCCACAAATAATCCAACATGGCGCTCTTCTATTTTTGTTGCGTGGTTCTTGCACGATCGCTTCGGGGTCGTGTTGGAGCAGGGCTCCTGAGCAGCACGACCGGTCCCGGTAGTGTAATAATAGGAACTTTTAGCAATCCGTTACCGTGTTCCGCTTACCGGACTATCGAAACCTTTGAAGCATGCTTTTAAGCGCGCGCCCCGCGGTCACGCTATCACACCGGGCGCGTGTTTAAAAAGCATGCTTCAAAGGCTCCGATAGTGCGGCACGCGGACCACGGTAACGGTTTGCTAAAAGTCCCTAATGTAGTGAATGCCTAGGATGTGCGATTGCGCTTTCAGCTGTCTGAATAAGGTGCGTAGTCGCGTATGTTCGTTGTTGTTCTGTTTCGAGATGTGCAGCCGTCTAGTAAGGAATCGAGAGCTGGGACCGAAATATTTCGAGGCACATTTATTGCACATTAGTCATGCACAAACGAATTAAGTACAGCACTGCACTTGCATACGCGCCAAAATAAAACATTGACAAAATCACTTCGATAACCTCGCCCACAAGCTCCATTTAAAGATCGCCAGCACCTCTCCGTCATTCACCTTCTTGGGAATGTGCTACTTGTCTTTCTGCGGCGCCGCGGCTCTCCTGAACCAAAATAAATATTATAATTACCACTAACATATATCTTTACAAATGTGCACATTTCACCCACATAATTACGCATTCAACATGCCAAGCTGGATCAGCTGTTCACTGAAAGTAAATAAGTTGTTCACTCATTTTAGAAATAAGCCCCTCAGGTAGCCTCCAGCAATGATTAGCTTCATTTTTACACATCGAAAGCTTCTCACGCAAGCATGATGGAAAGGTTCGGAAATGTTGGCACTCAACAGGCTGTAGAAATGGTGGGAACCACCAAGTGTCCGGGAAGCCTTCCTCCGTGAGAAAACGATCAAATGCTCGCTCCACGTGCCAGCATCTGTAATGGAAATTTTGTCCCGATACTCAGAATCTCAAATTTATTTCATGCGTCAGGTTACAAAACAAACGTCTCTCTGTAGAAAACAAACTAGTGGCGAAGAGTGCCGCACCCGGGACCAGAAATAAACGAAACTTCAAATTAAAATAGAGGGAGCCGAATTCTGTCTCTTTATTATCCTCCACCTGAGACCCTCTTCAATATTAAACCCTACAGTTAAACTTGAAATATACAGTTGTGCATAAACCGAAGTGGGGCTGAGTCAGTGGCGTCACGAGGGTCAGAGGTACCCGGGGCGGTAGCCCGTCGCGACCCCCCCCCCCTCCCCGACTCGCGCGTGGCCCGCCGCGACTCCACCCCCCCCCCCCACTCGCGCGTGGCCCGCCGCAACCCCCCCCCCCCGCTCTCGTGGCCCGCCGCGACACCCCCTGAGCGCTGCACCCGGGGCGGTCCGCCCCCCCCCCCCCCCTTTGTGACGCCACTGGGCTGAGTCAGGCTGAGTGTACCGTTATACTTCATTAAAACCGTAGTAGTTCGACGATACTCTTCCGGAAGACTATTATACAGCATTTGTTTTTACTGCGAGACCAAAAACAGGCCTGCCTCTAGTACGGTAAACCCGCAGACATAACAGCTATGGGCAGCAAAAGTTCAATGGTAAATTCGCTGAGCAAATATAACTGAGTACGGAGGAAGTTCGAATTCACCTGCCGTTTGTTGAAAAATAAAACTCGTAGGTCTTGACATTTGCGCAGTTGGTGCACCATTTGGACATGGCCACGTCAAAAGCGCATCCCTCAACAAAGTCTCCGAGGGTTTGCACTAAACATATCCACCAAGTTTGAGAGGTGCGCGGAACGCCGAAGATCAGAACCACGCGAGCTCCACGCTCGCAGGATCCTCAAGTAAATAAAACCACGCTGACGACGCTCAGCTGGCTCAGCAATACGGCGACACAACCGTTGCGAAGTTACACATTTTAGGAGACGGTAGCAGCGGCGCCTAGGCGCCGAGGACCGAGGCCCGGGGCGCCGGCGAGTCGGTTTTTGGTTTTGGTTACAGACCGAAAAAGAGAAAAGCAAAAAAAAAACATAAAAAAAAACACAGTGCTGCGAAGGTGCTACGAAATGCGAAGGTGAGACTCGGTACACGAGACCTGCACGAGACCTCTCTTGCCGAGGCGACGCAAGCGGACACGACCGGATCGACCGCTCCCGTCGCATTCTCATATTTAAACAAATATAAAATCATGCTGTGAAGCGATAAACTTGTTGTTTTTTCCCCCTCAAGTTACAGCATTTCGTGTGTGAAATAAAAAGTGTTACTGTGTGTTTGTGGTGTTAGAAGCGGTGTGCGCTAAGATTTTGTACGTTATTCTAAAACTCCCTAATGTCAACGTCGCGAAACCTCGGACTGTGACCGGGGGTTTGCGACGTCTACTCATCGAGGCCTCGCCTTCGCTTCGCCCACGTAAATCCTACGCACGGAAGCGAGCACAACGCTGTGACACAAGGTCACGTGGACCCCACGTGGGTGCATATTATGGCCCGGCGGGCTGGGCATTAAAAGGTCACGTGGGTGAGCGGGATTTCTTGCATTAATACAGGCACTATGCTAAAATTCACTCAAATAGATTCGAAACGAAAGGATTCCGATGCATCTTTCAAACCAACGTAGAGGGTTACTTCTATAGCGAAACGTTCGTCGTACTCCGTCACTAAAGTCTGGCAACGTGCACTATCCTCACTGGTCAAAACTCAGTAAAGCCTGGCAACACCAAAATTTATTTTTCGGTTGATTACGCTTCAAACTGTAGATGCAATTTCCGGAAGTGCGCAATTAAGTTCAAGCGTTACTTCTAGACAGAGGGCTTCTGTAACGCGATTCCTACAAATGCTATCACAGAAGTCTGGCCACATGACACATTCGAAAGGGAACAAAGTCACAAAACTCTGGCAACGCTGATAAGCAACACCGCCTGGAAGGTTGGAGCTTCGTCTTTAGTCCGCAAAAACGTCATCACTAGGGTTTGCACGCAGCTCTGCCTAGCGGGCGTTGGCGTCGCCGCCAGCGTCTTTTTTATCCGCCACACACACAAGCGCAACGCTAGCACGCGGCGGCGCAAAAACGCATGCGTCTACTGCTTTGCGTTTGTACTCTCGTCAAGCTTTCGTGTGATTGCCGCCGGAAGCGGGTTGGAGAACTACTGAACATGACGTACTCCGTACGCCTCGTCTTTCAGGTGGCGTTGACACACTGCTCAGAAGTTCAGTAGAGGAAGTCTGCAACGACGGTTTGTAGTGATGGCGAGTCTGAATGAGGGACAACAAATCCCAGAGGAGTACTAAAGAAATACTGGACGGATCAAAAAGAAATCCACTTCTTAGGAAACATGTAGTGCACTGTTGAGCTTTTTCGGTAATGCGGTCAGAAGGTCGACGAAGCTTGGTGAAGGTAAGCCAGATATTGGGAGCGAAAATGCCAAATGGAAAGGCGAAAATAAAGGTGCAGTGAACTTTTTTTTTTCTTTTATTGGTGCAGAGTCAAAGACTAAGTTGTACTCTCACGAAAGACTCACCGGAATGCGAAGAAAGTACAAATGCTTGCTTTTACGAGGAAATTTTTAACACGAAATGGAATGCTGAGACTTGATTGCTTGAGTATTGGGCGGGGGGATGGAAGGGGGGGGGGGGGATCAGGCCATTCTCCCGTGCAAGAAGGTTAATATGTAGAGTTCGTGTCGCGGCGTGGACCGGGTTCGTTTCGGCCGGCACTCCACGAGGAGTTGCACCCTCCGAGCTCGTTTCGGCGCCGGAACCCCACGCGTGCGTCCACTCGCTGCGCCGAGAAAATCGAGCATGCGCCAAGAAGCAATCCCGTCATGCCTCGCTCCGGCGAGGAGCGGGAGCAGACGGAGTGGGCTCGTCTGCTACGATGTGTCATTCGTACAGCGGAACCGAAAGGAAAAACGTAGATTTTCTGATAGAAGTCGCGTCCCGCGGGCACCCAAATCAAACGCGGGCTTGAATTGTGAGTGTCTGCTATTTCATGGCGGAAGTAATTGACAACCTGTGCTTTATTTGCAAGTTTTTCGTCGCTCTGTTGCCGTAAAGAAATGCTCAGAACAAACGCATCTGCGGCCCCCGAGGGCCCCAGGTTGGGACTGCAAGCCTTCGTGGTATGGGCATCACTGTCTTTTGCGACCCTGTGCGCCTGGATAAACCCCTCCGAAGTACGAATAAAGTATTATTATTTATCACCATCCGTGCGCGTGTGAAAAATCGAACATTTGTCGGCAAAGCTGCCCCAGCAGAAACCTGTGACTGCCCAGTACGCATCCGAGAAAGCTAAACACAGTGACTTAGCCGAGGCTTTGGCAATATCATCATGTTTAACATTTACGTACGTCAGCTATCTTGCCACGTCGTATTTTGTTTGAGTAAGCTCTGTTCTCGACGCCATCACCAAGGCTAAAATCTGATACACCTGTAACGACGATCGAAATCGAAATTCCCACGAAACGTTTTGCTGAATATTCCAACAGACTAGTTTTAAGCCGTACCCTTTCAGTGGTTCACGTGTAATGAATGCCATGCTCAAAGTAGGGTGACCACCTGTCCGGCGACTCGCGGGACTGTCCCGCATTCAGGGCTCCTGTCCCGCGTGCCGCGAGAAATTCCCGAATCTTCGAAATGTCCCGCATTTCACATTGTCGTAAAATTCACTTTGCAGCTCGGGGTGCTGCTGAACAACTGGGCACGGGGAAGCGCGGTGGTTGCTGGTAATCGTGTGAATCGCAATGGTACGCAATATTATATACAAGAATTGCGGGAAGTGACCGTCCGTCGTTCTTGCAGGAGACCGACGCGCATGCGCCGTTGTGCCTCTCTCATTGGTGGCAAAATAATGTAATAAAATTTGTTCACCAAAAGTTTAAATATAAATTATTGTAATTATTTTCAAATCGCTGTGTCAATGCAAAATGATTACTGTGGATTTTTTTTTCTTTTTGTGAAGACAGTCGAAAAGAACATAATGTTAAAAAATGGTGTAGGACCATGTTGATAAAAGTAAGCGTTGACAGGAAAGAGTAACCGAAAAAAGATGTACTGTTTCTTATTTCCATTTGATGCATTGAGTTCTGCTGGAATCGATTTTTATGTTTTCAACTACGACACATTTAATAACATATATAGCATTAAACATAAATATATCACTGGGAGTGAAAATTATTTGAACTTAATTGCTGGTATACAATTAGCGGGTGTATAAACTGCGAAGGATATTATATATGCTGATAGAGCCTCGGTTCGTGGTGTGCGTGTTAATATTATTTCCTCTAACCTCCCCCCGCGTGTCCCGCATTTCGCTAGCAGGACTCAAAGAGATCAATCTTCTGTGCGAACACCTACATCAGTTTTGTCTAGTGTAAACGGTTTAAATAATTGAAAGATCGCAACCAGCTGCTTTGTAGTCAGCTGCTTGCGGAATTTTACGCCGTCTGTAAATATCTCTACGACAGCCGATTTGCTTGAAGTCATCTCAAATATAAACTATATGTTGCAGCGACCAACGTTTATAGATAAACCCTTGTTGGCAGCGACTGCACTTCTCGCTTTTCCCACCCATCACGTCGAACAGAAAGGCTCTAGTTTCGGTTTGAAGTCGGTACTCTCTCTACAACATAGATGGCGACAGCATCAGTCTGCACTCGGTGCATTTCGCAAGTTTGTTTGAGGCCGTTCTGGGAGACGCCATTTTCTGACTGTTCTCGTCTTGGCTTCAGCCAACTTCTCGTGCATCACGAATCTTCCATCAACGTCCGCACGCAAAGCGCAAAACGTGGTTAGCGTTCGGCGCATGCGCAGTGGCGAAGACTTTATTCTTTGTGTACGCAAAGCTTTAGCGTGCGCTATTTTGAACCTGCCTCTGGTCTTTGCTGTTCTCCAAGGAGGATTCGTGATGTGCGAGAAGTTGGCTAAAGCCAAGACGAGCACAGTTAGAAAATGGCGGTTTCCGAGTCCGTGGCTGCGGCCGCATTGGCGGTGTCGTGAGGAATGGTCGTGAGCGCGACGCCGGCGGCATCCTCGCGACTGCGATTTTCAACACAGGAGCACAGGACGATGTTGCAGTCCTACGGGAGCTGCACGTCGTAAACAGTTCGGGGTCAACGATCGCCGGCTGCTTTCGACGCGCGAACATTTCTCGGGATTTCACAGCATTTAGCTTGCGAAATAAAAATTGTTTCTCTGTCTTGGTTGCGTTGCAAGCGTGAGATGCTAGGGCTTTTGCGTCGCGGTGGAGAAGCGTCCCAAACAACACAATCAAACATGTCAGGAGAATCCAAGCCGATACCGAAACATCACCAAACGTACGCACACCGCAGCCCTACGCAGCCGGAATGCGATGACGACAAGTGCGGCGGCACCACTTCCGGAATGCGCGCGTTTGCGCACATCCCTCGGTGGGAGTCACTGGACACCATATCCGAGGGCGCTGTTTACAGCGCATGCCCAGAACGAGCTCCCTTTTATGGGCTGCTTAGCCCGGTAATCTCGATGGTGTGGAATGCACGTTGCAAAAACAGCGGTGTAAGCTCGCTGTCGGCGGGCGCTCACCAGTCGTGTGCACATCCTATGGCCGCCAATGAATACTCCCTATTGTTTTACGCGGCGTATAGAGTGAGGGAAAAGTAGTTAGTTTCTTTGCGCCCCGAAACTGAGGGAGAGGAGGGGACGAGAGCACGCGTGGAATGTCAGAACGACGAGCTCTGGTTGGAAAGATATTAAGTGGGTAGGCCTCGAGCTAGAGCTGCCTTTGGGTCGTACCGGATTGTCTGTACCTTTATTAATATTTCAAAAGTGCCATAGACCCCTTTCGAAAGACTGCCCTCTGTTGGCAGCTGTGGAATCCCTGCACAATGGCGGACTAAACCCGCAATGTCGCGGCACACACGCTTTATGCGTTTGTTTGAATTAAAATGCAAAACACGCCTACAGGAAAAAGGTGATGAGCGCAATGACGCTGGACTTTCGAGGCTGTTCGATAGGTTCGTCGGGGGCTAGCGTTGGCCGCGCTCGGACGTTCGCTATCTTCTGGAATGACTTGCACGTTCCGCGATGTCAGCTGTTCCGCCATTGTGCAGTGGGGCCTACCTTCGAATAATCGGCACGTGACTTTCGAAAGGGGTTTATTAGTCTCGTTGCAATTTTTTCTTAATCGGTGGAAAATGTTAAACTTCGCAACATTTCAGGCCCAAACCTGTGTTCCACAGAAGCTGGTGTAAACACGAGCGACGAATCTAAGCAAAATAACAATCGAAAGGAATGGAAAGTTTATTCGTATCGCACTAGGATTCACTACAGAGGTGCCCGAAGGTGGTAGAAGCTTTCACTAAAGTTGTGGAAAGATTGGCTCACCCGTGTAAATCACGAAAAATCAAAAAGTATGTTGTTCTTATACTTTGCATGTACACTTTAATAATATTTTGTGTCATTGTGGCGCTTATTTGTGCCAAATGCAGTGAAAAATATGTAAGCCAATTACATTTTCTTTCCATTTCACCGATTTTTCAGTCGTAATAAACGGCAGAATAGCTCAGAACATTTTTTTTATATGATTTTGAAGAAAAAAAAGCTTAGCGATCATTTTTTAATTGACAGAACCAGATTTTATATTCTTTCTTTTGACTCCGGAGGTTTCATGTATTTATGCTCTCTGGGAGGATACTATTTCTTTCTCGTGCAAGGGGGTCCACCCATGTCAAATTTCCCTCCGAGAAGGGGGGAGGGAGGGGGGTCGACATTGTTTGGGGGGGGGGCGGGCCGCCCCCCCCCCCCCTTTTCCGGATCCGCCACTGCGCTGCGCCCAGACTTGGTTTCGCTTTATTAATACTGAATTAATATAATGGCTCAGGCCCCGCTACACGTCCGAATCGTTATGGTAGGCTCGTGCGAATTTTCGGAACTGTCGATTTTAGCCGCCAATGACGTACTGTCCTATTTGATCTCTTTGTCAGTGTCAAACAGTGAGAGTACTCGGAATTTTCGCAATATCTCTCAGGTTCCTCGTCTGCTCTGACGTGCAAGTTAGCTTTGTTGAGTTCGCTTCTCACCACTCTATTGTGTACTGCAGTGAAGCGGCAACCGCGAAGTAAGCATCGCAATTATGCATATATCGCTTCGCCGCAGTGCATCCGAGTGCGAAAGGGAAAGCATTCCCCCAAAGCGGAACGTTAATCGTGTATATATAAAAAAAAAAAGAAGCTTAGTTGCAGTGAAAATTTCTGAATTAAACTGCGGCTATTATTTATTATAGGCTGTGGTATTCTGGCGATATCTTTTGCAAATTCGGTATTTAGCGAGGGTACTCGCAAGAAAATTTATATGAACTGCTCTATAGGCTTATTTTTAGACGAACTCTGTTGTTTAGTTGTCACCTTTATGTATATTTTGTCCGTTCGAGGTACAGTCAATAGAATAAATGAAAACAAAATTAGGTCAATCAGTAGAAGAAAGCTTGGGAATAACCTTAACGACTTTGACTGGCTTGTTTTAAGAAGGCATACTTATCTTTCACATGCCGATCTCCGTTATTCTGAGGTTCCACATACAAAATGTCATTAATTTTATAATTTAATAACTAAACTTTTTATTGTTATTATTATTAATTAATAATTTTTGTTTTATTACGACCTTTAGAACTTAAATCAAGGATTAATTTATGTGCTCAAGATTATTCTAACATTATTTTAGTGGAACATACTATTTGGATTACATTTTATTTTGTACCTAAAATGACCATTCACAGCAGTAAATACTGTCCTGCATCGATCGACATGTTAGCATGCCTAGTGCTTCTACATGCAACTAAACAGCTAGTTTTGTGTTTGAGGAAATCAAACCTGCCGTTGCACAGAAGTGGGAAGGCAAAGCATGCACATTTTAGTTGGATAGGGCAACACACGAATCTTATCATGTAATATTCACACTGGTATGAATAAAAATTAAGTGTCCGCTTGTGCTCCAGAAGTACCTTTGCTGCTCCATATTGGACTTTTGACTGCTCCAAAAGGTGCTACAAAATTACTCGGGTCAATCGCATCGCATCACTGCTGACGCCACCAGACTGATACATTATCGAATGTCTTGTCGATAGATTTTTGTATATATATATATATATATATATATATATATATATATATATATATATATATATATATATATATATATATATATATATATAGAAAGAAAGGGACCATTGCAATAAAGATATGAGAACAATCTTGTAAAGTTATTGTTTGATCATCGTTTTAGTTGGTGATCTTGCGGCTACAGATTATATTGGTCTAAAACACCCTCTAATCCTCATGCAAAGGCAATCGACTTCGATTATCTCAGTGTATTCGTTTTTTGTTTTTTTTTTTGCTGTTTTTTATTTTTTCGAAATTAGGTGTAGGACAGGGGCCCTATGTTGCGCTTTCTGGGCTCCCACGGCGACTAGGGAGAAGGAAATGACGTCAACAACGCAGCAAACGTAGGTTGGATGTTGATTGGTGAGAGTCGCCGATGACGAAACATCCAATCTGCGTTTGCGGCGTTGTTTACGTCACTTCCTTCTCCTTAGTCGCCGTGGGAGTCGGGAGCCTCCCGACTCCCAGCGCGACGACAGCGCCCACGGAGCGTCGACCTTCGGCGTCTTTATGGGCTTATCTAACAAGTGTGCGTGTTGTTTGGAACGTCGTTCGCGTCGTCGAACGGACTGTTGACGAAGCTGTATAATTTGGATCTTCCTTCCGGTTTTGGCAATTGGGCATATATGGAACTGTCACTTAGTCGAAGGTCGGTTTGAAGTAGCCGGTGCCGTTTTTAACAATCTCTCCACGGCTTTTTTTTTTTATAATTGGGGTTTTGGGCGTTTTTTTCACTTCCTCGCACACTTGATCTTTTATTATTTATTTTTTAATGCGAAAGCATAAACTGTCCCATGGAGCGAAGCCTGCGGCGTCTGTAGCTGTTTTAAGTACCAGCGATAAACGGCACCTAAATGCCCACTGACTGAGCGAAACGGCATTTAAAGTCCCCTTGGCTGCGATGCGTCATATCAGATGCTTCGTCGGGGAAGCCGACAGGGCCGCTCGAGCTCAAAGCGGACACCCTCAGAAACAATAAAACACAAAGAAAAGCACAGCAAGTCGGATGCCTCGTCACGGAAGCCGGCGGGCCGCTCAAGGTCAAAGCGGACGCGCCTCAGTAATAAAACACAAAGAAAAAGCACAGCAACGCAGATGTATCGTCACGGAAGATGTATCGTCACGGGGCGTGATGTCACCACCGGAGTGCCGTCTGAGAAGGAAGACATGGCGCGCTCCTTCTAGGAATCCGCTGCGTCTAGGAATGCTTTCGCATTCCTAGGCGCAGCGAATAGGAATGCTTACGCGAAAGCAGTCCTTAGGCATAGGCTAGGCGGAAGCTCCTGAAAGAAAAAAAATATTTATTTTAAACAGCCTAATTAAAACACGCGTGTCAAAAAAAAAAAAAATACGCGAAAAATAAATATATACACCAACTCATGTTTACAAACAAACCGGAGCGCCCGGAGCGCCTCTAGCGGACGCCACCGGCGCTGCGCATGCGCGATGGGGGTGTGGGCAACAAGCTCGCCGTCGCCCATAAACAAACCATTGAAATGCGATGTTATCGGCGTCGGTGTGAGTCCCCCTGCCCTTTATCGCTTTCGAATTGTTGATTTTACGTCTTCCTGACAATGTCTGACTACATGAGCGGCGTCAGCGAAATCAACGAAGCTCGTTACACCGCAAAACTTCGCGTGAATAATCTGACATGCGGCGATTCATTCCGCGTGGACGCCGCAGAATGTACGCTAAAGCCTGATTCACATGATGAGATTTCGCTCGCAATTTTCAGTCGCGACGTCGCTCGGGCTGCAAAAGCGTGAACCGCAGCTGAGATGGTCGACGTCGATACTGAAAATCGCAAGCAGAATCGGACGAAGTGAATCAGGCATAACAAGTCGGTGATGGCCGCTGGTAACAATAATCAACATCTCCTTGTATCTACTGTTTACGTCGAGCCTGCTTACCAACCTTCAAACTTAAGTCTTTTGAGGCCTGCACTTACTTCTTAACGCAAGTACCGGGCCAACATTTGGTCTACGGGCCGGTGTCGTCTAAAAGAGCAGACGACAAGCAGAAGCGTTTGAAAGAGCAGACGACAGTTCGAACGATCAGACGGCCGTTCGAACTTCAAGACGCACTGAACGTAGTCCGCAGGTGGGCCGTACAACTTGAGGGTTTTCCGGCGTTCATGTTGGAACAAAACAAATAAATCTGATGACCACAAGTATCCGTGAATTCAACCCAAAGTGCTTCCCGCCCAAGCAATTGTGGTCCGGCGGCGGCTGGTTTACCACATATCCATGTTCTCGGACGAACCGAGAACATGAAAACTGATCTTCAAACCTTTCTCGACTCTTTTGGCACAGCCCCAGTCGCGGCGGTTTGACGAAAAGGCATGTTTTCGTCAGGTTCCTTTCAAAACAACGCAGGAATACACGCCTCACATGGGGCCTTCCGCCCACAGCCCCAGACCGGAAGTGCGACCGACGCGCCACCACCGCGCCGTGACGTAACAGCGATGAGTTCGTGTATACATATTTTCATAGCAATATTGACGACGCGAGACGCGATTGAGTTGGTAGTCACCTCCTTTCCACTTGTTTTCTGTCCCGGCATTTCGGGCGCGTGGATCGGCTTCGCCTTCACGTTGAGGTGGAAAGAGCGAATGACCATCTCGTTGAGCGAATGACCATTCTGTGACGTCATGGACTTTGCGCGCAGAATGTCAAATAATTTTTTCTTTTTAGGGCTCTTTTAATGTCTGCCGATTTTACTTTTTTTTTCGCATTTGTCAGCTATTATAATTGTCCGAGGGGTAGGCGGCGCTCGTCAAATGATCTCTCTTCGTATAAAAGGGTTAAAAAGCCACTAAAAAGAAAAAAAAATCTTTAAGTTTGGGTGGGACACGCGTGTCGCAAAATAAATTTTACGCGAAAAAAACAACAATTTTTTTTCGAGTACTATTGACGGCGCGAGACGCAATCTAGTCGATAGTTACCTCCTTTCCACTTGTTTTCTCTCGGCATTTCGGGCGCGTGGAGGAGAGGAGCTGTGGCAAAAAACTGTGGCCATCACGTTGAGATGGAGAGGGTGTATAACCATCTCGTTGAGGTGGAAAGAGTGTACGACCTTTCCGTGAACGTCATGGACTTTGCACACATAATTCAGACCCAACTAAAATAAATCTCGCGCCGTCAATACTGCTCTAACAAAAAAAAATTTTTTTTCCTTAAAATTCATTTTTTGACTCTTTAAAAAATTTTTTTTTTTTTCTTTTCAGTGGCCTTTTAAGGCCTAATTGCACCGCCGAGCAACAATGAATTGTCATTCTAAATTCCAGTTACCCTTACCCTTCATTTGGAATGCTATCGACAGAGTAGTTAGTTTGGCGACGCTCCTTGTTTTGTTTTTGATGGTCAAGAGCGTCTTCTGAAAGCCGCCAACCACAATGACTACGGACAATATAAACCACAAACGTGCACCCTCTCCACCCTTACTAGGGTGGAGAGAAAATAAAAATCAAAGATTTTTCTACCTTGATTTAAATCAGGCCTTTGCCGAAGCCAGTACTTTGGAAAACAATTTTTGTGGAAATCTCCGCCATTTGATACTTCCGTTAAAAAACCCTTATTTGGTGATTTTATTGAAGAATCGTTGAAAAACATGTGAATTCATGCGAAAGAATGCCAAACATGGACTAGTACCGCATTTAGCATGCTACACCGTTATCATTAAAGGCCCATTCACACACTTGCGCTTGACTACGATTGACCGAGGACCGTGTGACGGCTTAGGACCGGCTTCATTTAGGCCCGTTCACACACTTGCAACTTCTTAGGACAGGAGAGCCCGAAACCGGTTTTTACGCCTTTCCTGGCAGCGTACGACTGGCTCTTCAGCAGCACAGCTGGCCGCACGGCACAAAAGGCTTAAAAACTGTTCGTGTCGAAGTCGGTCGTAGTCAAACGCAGGTGTGTGAACGGGGATGTCGCGATAGTTCGGCCAGGTTCGGTGACCTGCACAAAATTTCGAATTTTGGGAAACAAATAATTGGCTAGCACTGTTTACATAATTATACAAGAGCAAACGTCCATAGAAAAAAATTTCCAGAGTGAAAACCGATAGCCTATAGGTCTATTGACACCTATGGGTGTATCAGTTATTAGGTGTATCGGCCTATGGATGTATTGGCATTTAGGCCATCTGCATGAGCATACCTTTATACATTTTACCTTTATACCTGCCTTTATACATTTTATTATGCAAAAAAGGTCTTGGGGTACACTTGCTCCTTTTATGAAAGCATCTGGATGCTGTACACTGTCACAAACTGAGTCTTGAATGTGCCTGAGCAGAACGGCATACGTCTTGCTTGAAATCCTGAAATGAGCACCAGAACGAACAAAGAGTTAATCGGCGGCATGGCAAAGGTGGAGGATGATGTCACCAGAGAAATTGATTAAGGCTAAACCAGCATGCTACAGATAACTGGAGCATGCTAAGAATTTGAGACTGAGGAAGAAAAAAAAGTAAGACGTTAGATTTCCTTTGTTTTCTGTCATCATCATGAGCCTAACTGCATTCAAAACTTATCGAGCTAGTGTCAACCTTCTGAAGAACCTTGAAATTAAATAATGTCAAATTAATATCAGCTTTAAGTTTGTAGGATTCCTAACAAGGCTTCATTTAGTTAGGTCAACAAATACGTAGGTATGCCCAGATCGATTCGGGAAGGTCAGGGGACCGAAGTTTGCCCTATCCGTACCATCCAGTCCACTTCCAT